>JAYRCO010000189.1:0-40902 GCA_037042815.1 Ceratobasidium papillatum | reverse complement strand
GTAATCAGAGTAAGGATTGTATTCTGGTTGTGCAGTGGGATGAGGATAGTCGTAGCCAACACTGCCGGTTGGTTGATGCCCTTGTTGGAATCTGTTTTCTTGGTATGGCTGCTGCTGGTAGGCCATGGTGGATAGGAGGAGGATGCTGCGCAGCCGCCGAAGTCGCTATAGGACCTATATTTGCAACCACAAACACCGCCTCGATGATATAATTAGTTTCTATTGAACGGTCGCCGTTTGCAAGGCACGCTACACGTCTAAGAAAATAGTATAAAATTCCAAGACCCATAAGCCACACTGCACTACTTCATAAATTATATGAATCCCATTTCCTCATCCATGATGTCTCGGAACTTGCTTCCGTCAAACTTGGGAAACTCTTTCAGCTTGGTCGGATTGTAGGTTCGAATCGTTTCGGCCAAAGTACTATAGAACTGTATGAGTATATGCAGAGTATATGATAAGGCAACAATAATACCTTGGTGTACTGGCAAACAGATGGCCAAGCTTGCTGAGCGCATCCGCCAGTTCAACTTGATGGTTGTCCAACAAAGTCTCGTTGGGCACTACAATCATCGGTCGCGGGAGCCTCAAAACTTCTAATATAGTCCCAGAGCCTAAGACAGCATAAGTTTCAGGCGATTGGTTGTTGGATATGTTTACATACCTGCATGGCTAATCACCAAGTCGGCTTGCTGGAAGCTCTCCCCAAGCTCAGGCTTAAACTTCCAAACCGAAATGTCTATAAGCCTTTTGTGGTCCCTCCAATTCCATTCACTGTGGATAAATGATCCCGGTAGTAAGTTGCTGATTTCGCTATTTCCGCATTGAAAAACTAGTTTGGTAAAGCCCCGAGCTTGCAGAGCGTCTAACACCTCGGACGAGAGAACAGCACGAGCAAGGTCGTCAAATTTGGTGGAGCCTACAGTTATGAAGACAGTCTGAGATTTTTCCTTCATGGTATATATGTAGTTGGCCGATGGTAAGGTGTCAACGTGGCTGCATTGCTTGAAGTTCAGGCGAGAGACGTCGTGGTAGAATGCGTTTGTTTACGCGAGCTTGGGACACCTGGCTCACGTAATCGACACTCGGATCAGCCTTCGACGCGCCACCACCCCGTCGAGGTTCGCCACATTCGCCACTACCTTCCACGCGCCCACTCTCATTTGCTGACTTCAACCAGTTGCTGGAAGAATCAAACTGTACCTCGTAATATCGTTATTATCTCTTTCTATTTCCGGATCCGCTTTCTAAAGAACTTCAAAACGATACCCAGCTTCTGTAATATCTCAGTCGCATACGTCTTCCCAGTCCCAACGCCAATCGATTGTACATAAAAATGCAGTCAGAATCCTCCGAAATTGCCATATGGCAGTATGTGCATTGCTCAGTGTGCATGGTCCTCTTCCTTCCTCCGAATCGCCCCGACCCCGTTCCAGACATGCCGTTTTGGGTCACCGACTGTGGGCACGTCATTTGCAACAATCATCTCAGTATGTATATGGCTGAATGCTTCTGCGGTTTCCGTTAAGCTGAGCCGCGCTTTAGAGGCGGACCAGAGTTGTGCAGCATGCGGAACCGTTGGCATTTCCTGCGTGGCTTTGCAGCCACGTAACGTATGGATTTCTCTATTGCTCAGCCTATTCGCGCTGATTTGTTTATTTCTGCTAGATGAATTCGTCAATATATCAGTGGTTCACTCCTGTGTCCGAGTCTCACGAGAAGCTGGCCGTAGCTGCCAGTGTTCGTCCATTTGATTTTGCTCGTCCTGTCCTGCCCACTAATTTCATCGCGACCGTGTAGGTTCAGTATAACATGCTCACGGAGCTGATAGAACACTACAAGAAAAAGTACGGGGCAGCCAAAGCTATGATTATGCGATTACAGGATGAGGTCAGATCGCTTCAACAGCAATTAGAGTATGTTCGTCGTCTCGCAGGTGGAGAAAACCTTACGCTTTCAGTTAGGTTTCAGCAAAACCATCAGCCTGCGTCGCATCTCCCATTCGACCAACGACCAATACACGACTCTGGTTACTCTTCTGGTCCTAGTAGCGGGTCGAAACGTCGTCGGATCGATACTGGAGCCAAGTAAGTCGCGCATACATTCAGGTAAAAATCAGTTCGCTGATCCAATATTGAAATAGTTACCATGTCGGCCAGGGTGGCGGATCTTCGCCTCGCTCGGTGCATACGCCGATCATACCCTCAAGATTTGGGCTTGCGTCGGGTGCGGGGAACTCCATGATGCGTAAAACGGGTGATTCAATGGTCAACAGTAGTACTGCCTACAACCAACCGACGAGCCATCGGATTCCAGGCGGACAAGCTCAAGGCGGTGGTCAGTTGCGTAGTTTGAAGTAAGGTCTATTTCATCTTTGTATATTATCGAAGTACTGATGATTTTCAAGTGCCCAGAAATATGCATACATCCCTCCATCGACCCCAATGAATGGTTCGACGCCCAATCGAACTACGCAACAGCAGGTGCCACCTCGAAGCGCAGCTATGATGCCACCGCCAGCGATCTACAATCGACAGCTCGGGAGCTCTTCTGTACTGCCCGCAGCTCCAAATCTCCCCGCCCCTGGGCAGAGCATATCGAGGCTTGGGCAACCAAAGAGCTCGGGTAAGTGCGATCTTCGTTTTTGGGCGCCAAAGCCATGGCGAATGTTAAATGAAGTGTCCATTTGTAGTGTCGAACCCGGCTGCACAAGGTTTCACAGGAAGACTTCAATCTGGATCGGCGGCTCAAACTCCAAGGCCGGCACTGCAGAAGCCCTTCCAGAACAGGATGCTCAGTGGGGCATCGAGCAATAGGACAAGCTCGTTTCCGAACGTGGGAGATGGGAGGCGGTTCGTGCCCGGGACACCCATAGGCCCCAAATCATCGGCGGGCGGCGGACAATTGTTTGCCGGGCAGACCAGGCGATGACGGTATGGGAAAGAAGGCAGGGACCGATTAGCTAAGGGATGATGAGCACGTGATGCAGCGGCTTCCCCAGAAGTTGGGACTTTGCCTGAGCTCTACTTGAACGACCTTGTCTTCTTCCCGCGCAGGGGGCACGTCTCTGTCTGCGCTGTATGAATACGACACACGTAATTGCGAGCAGTAAACCGATGGCTAGCTCCACTTCCAACTCCCTCCAGGGGTCGAATATTGTCGGCGTTCACTATCGTGTAGGCAAGAAGATCGGCGAGGGAAGCTTTGGTGTCATCTTCGAAGGTGAGCGGCAGCCGTCCAGCGCTGCACGCAGACACGCAAGCTAAATTTATGCCATCGCCTGCATAGGCACGGATCTGCTCAACTCGCAGACAGTTGCCATTAAATTCGTAAGCCGAGC
This sequence comes from Ceratobasidium papillatum, assembly GCA_037042815.1. Lineage (NCBI taxonomy): Eukaryota > Fungi > Basidiomycota > Agaricomycetes > Cantharellales > Ceratobasidiaceae > Ceratobasidium > Ceratobasidium papillatum. Next base: position 37,559 of record JAYRCO010000189.1, on the reverse strand, counting down.
ACATTCCGGCTTGATTCGCCGCCCTGACCTTGCCACGACGCTATGTACAGGAACCTCGCAAGTCCGACGCACCCCAGCTACGAGACGAGTATCGCTCTTACCGTATTCTTGCTGGATGTCGTGAGTACCGCTATTTCATCAAGCCCTTCACTTTCCCGCTCATTCAGCGCTTCAGCCGGCATTCCCCAAATATACCATTTTGGCCAGGAGGGCCTCCACAATATCCTCGTAATAGACCTCCTGGGACCGAGCTTAGAGGACTTGTTCGACATGTGTGGCCGGAAATTCAGTATAAAGACCGTGTGCATGACCGCTAAGCAGATGGTACGTCCGGCCTCGGCTGTTTTCATCACTCGATCTCAGCCGTTGATCCTCGCTTTTTCCATTTCAAGTTGCACCGCGTGCAAACCATACACGAGAAAAACCTGATCTATCGTGATATCAAGCCCGACAATTTCCTGATTGGGAGGCCAGGCACGAAGGGAGCTACTATGGTTCATGTAGTCGACTTTGGCATGGCAAAGCAGTATCGTGATCCCAAGACGAAGCAGCATATTCCGTATCGCGAAAGGAAGAGTCTTAGTGGAACTGCTCGATACATGAGCATCAACACCCATTTGGGAAGAGGTCCGTGCACCGGTGCTTGTTCTATTTTCATCAACCGACTTGGCTTTTTCAGAACAATCCCGACGTGATGACCTCGAGGCACTCGGTCATGTTTTCATGTATTTTTTGCGAGGCGGTCTCCCGTGGCAAGGACTGAAAGCCGCTACCAACAAGCAAAAGTATGAAAAGATCGGTGAGAAGAAGCAAACCACGCCTATCAAGGAGTTGTCCGAGGGCTTCCCTGGTCAGTCCATCCTATTTCTGATGTGTTTTGAGGACTAACAGTTTTTGTTTTTCTAGAAGAATTTGGCATCTACCTGGTGAGAACTTGTTCGCTTAATGTTCGTTCACACACATTCTAATCGTGCCTGTAGAATTACGTTAGACGACTAGGGTTCGAAGAAACTCCGGACTATGATTTCCTTCGCGAGTTGTTCACCAAGGTGCTGAAGAACTTGAATGAGCCTGAGGATGGAATCTATGATTGGATGCTTCTCCATGGAGGCAAGGGCTGGGAGTCAACAGTAAGTCATACGATACCGTTTGAGTCAACGCATTTACCCCTTTCTAGTTATCTCCGAGTCAACAGCAGCCTGCTGCACCTCGAAGGGACACTCAGCGCAGGGCGTCTCAGCAACAACTTTCTCCCGCTGCTCCATCACCCGCGCTTATTCGACAAGGCTCCAAGCAGCAAGCCCGACCGAGTCCCGGCACTCCAGGTGTACAAGGTTCCACTGCAGCACAGATCGGGGTTCCGGCACCAACGCCGTCAAGGCGCGCCTCTGCCCTCAACAACAGGGATCCGTACGCGGGCACTACCGGCGCTGTGCACACACCATCCGATATGCGAGGAGGAACCGAGTCTGCTCTCGGCGGGAGTGGAGAGGCCAACCCGAATGCCGCGCCTGCAGCCGTATTAGACAATGCACAAAACGGGTTTGACCAACACGGAGGGGCTCCCCGAAAGAAGAGCTTCTTGGACATTCTGTGCTGCCGTTGAAATGCCGTACTCGGGAGGGTGAGATATATTCGGACGCTTGATTTACGATGTGCTGTTACGCCAGTGATGATTTTTCTTTGATCTTAAACGGGTCCAGTCCTTTCTACTCGGACACTCCTTTACGAAGCTCATAGTGCCAGGGGCGCTCTTTACTCTTGTAGTCTGTCAGTGTTTATACCCTTGTATGACAGACTGCTGGCAACGTGGTTTTTATGGTTTTGTACGACGGCCATGTGCCCATCGAAAAATGTTTTTATTATGATTGCGAGTGTAGGGTTTATGTGGACACCTAGACAATTCTATCCAATGCTAGAAGAACAGGGGACTTGTAGAGTGCACGCAACTGCGGTGAAAGTATATGCACCCTGGGGTCAGCGCCTAAAGCGTGTGACGTCGGAAAGTCCACGTCTCTGGATCAAGTTTCTTTCAGGACACCATACCAGCCATGAGCGACTTGAACGATAGCACGACACCCAAGCACCATGCGCCAACTCCTGATGCCATGTCGGTTGCCGAGCCATTCTCGTTTGGGTCGCGAAACACTCTAGCGGCTGCAGCTCTTGCGTTTGCGCTGTTTGTCGTGCTTGGTGAGTCTACTTCCAAATCTCTCTCCAAGGCCCAAACTAAATATATATACTGCACGCAGCTTTTACTCTCTTCCGGCGTCGCCCCTCATCACGCCGCTCAACTGTCCTCATCCTTGGCCCCTCGGACGCTGGCAAAACCGCCATCCACACCTCGCTCGCATTTGGCCATGCACTCCCGTCACATACATCCATCCAGGCCAACTCGACATTGTACACGACCGTACCAGCTGGACGCACGCTTCAGCTCGTAGATATCCCAGGTCACCCACGTTTGCGGGAGCAGTTTACGGAGCATCTGGCCGACGCCGCGGGAGTCGTATTTGTTGTGGACGCTGCAACTGTATCGAGGAATGGAGCTGCCGTTGCCGAGTGAGTCTCTTTGCTTTGCTTGTATTAACCAGGCCGCTAATGCTTGGTCTAGACACCTTCATCTTGTTCTCCGCTCGCTCGCTGCTCTTCCAGCATCTCAACAAGCACCACCGCTCCTCATCCACGCACACAAATCCGACCTGGTTCAAAAGCAACAGCAACAGTCCGTTGCCGTCCAACGTGTCACCGCCGTCCTCGAACGTGAACTCGAAAAGCGACGAGCGGCTCAAACGGGCGGCGTTGGCGTCGAGGGACTCGGCGAGGGCGAAGAGAACAATGCCGATGCCGACGGGAGCGGGTTGGACTGCTCAGGTGGTGTATTCAAGTTTTCAGAGTGGGAAGGAGGTGAGGTCGAATTTGGAGAAGGATGGGTCAAGATACAGCGGGAAGACGGAATCGTAAACGAAAAGGCGTCTGAAAAGGATGATACGAATGAAGACGGCCTCGAGTCCTTGCGCGAATGGATCAATGCTCTGTAGTTTTATAATTTATAGTTCAATTTCAGTCATTTTACTTTTATGTTAAAGCCAAATGGCCAAAATGCTGGTAAAATTGCTGTTTATGAACTACGATACACGTGGGGATGACGGCCAAACCAAAGTCAAAAGTCACAGTATGAAAAAAAAGAAACACCTCAATAAAAGAGTAAAAAAGCAACAGGAACAAAGAATTAACGATCCACAGAACGTCCGGTAGCGGCGCAAACTGAGACTACAGTTTTGGAGCAGATGTTCGCACCAGCACCGAACCCCCAAGTATAGATCCAGCCGAGTCTAAAGAAATGCAATGAGGTGTAAAAAAAGAATATTGCGAGGAGGGATAACAAAATGATAACAGCGAGAACACCAAGAAAGCGCAAATGGCTGATGAAAGCTAGTAGATGTCCAGCAACCTCTCAAGCTCTTCTACTACCTTTTTGATCGTCGGCCGGTCCCGCGCATCTTGGGCCCACATCTTTTCTACGAGGTCCACGATCTCGGGGCAGTACTCTCTCCGAAGCCCCGTAGTCGATGGTCTGGCCACGCTGTATCAGTATCAAGACGTCGAAACATACCAATCGCGACTCACCGCTTCCTCTGCGAGCCAACAGCTTCGTAAATCGCATGCTCGTTCATACCCTATTGGCACCCATCAGCCACTCACACACGGAACAAAAGAAATAAAAACACACCTCCCAAGGATACTTTTTACTGGGCAAATGCCACTGCATCATCTCCCAAAACACGCACGCGCACGAATACACATCCACCTTGTAATCGTACTTGGGATGCGCGTGCCACAGCTCGGGCGCTTGCCAGTTCACGGTCCCGACCAACGAACGGACCATCGAGCGCGTCGACTGTTTTACCTTTGCCAGTCCAAAGTCTGCGATTTTGGCCGTTACCTTGGACGTGATCAGGATGTTGGACGATTTACAGTCACGGTGGATAACTGGCGGTTTGTGTTCGTGCAAGTATTTGATGCCACGTGCAATGTCGAGCATGAGGGAGAGCTGTATCGGGATGTGGCGTCTGGGGATCTGCTCTATCATAAAAACAAAGTTGTGCTTACCATTTTACGCAACGGAGGTACCGGGACGTTCCGGACATAGTCGAACAAGTCCCCGTTTGCGCACAGTTCGCTGATCATCATCACGGGCGTGTCTCGCGGGTTCTCAGGAATGCTCACGCCAAGCTAAATCGGTGGGGCCCAAGTTTATATTGAGATAGCATGCGTTCGTACGGCAAGCAAGCATCGTCGTGCATCGATAATTACAGGAAGCTAAGATCAACATCGCTGTTAATACTGCGAGTAAATCACTTACGAATCGAACGACGTTTGGATGGTCAAAGTCTCTCAAAAGTTTGAGCTCCTACGTGGGTGGGTTAGTATGATCGCTCCAATCCCTTGTCAACCACCAACCTTGATATCCACTGAACAAAAAATCTCGTCAGCCACGTCAACATACAATGAGCCACATGACTTACTAGCACTCAGCTGGCCTCTAAACTCGGCGATCGCAACTTTGGCTCGGCCACGCAACCTGCCGATATACACACTGCACTTTCCGTTAGTTACAGTACAGCCATATTCAAAAAATGACTCACTCTTTGAACCCTCCACTACCAATCTTCTCGAGCTTGACCAGCTTGTCAGGCGGAATCTCCTTATCTTCCAACCCCAACTCTTCCAAGTCGATCTCAAGCTCATCCCTCGACAAGCCAGTAGCAGCACCCAACGCAAGCCCAACCGGATTCCCACCCGTAATCCCAGCACTGCTCTGTTTTTGCGCACGAGGCGTGTCGGGTTGATCCGAAACATACACACGCGACGAGCGCTCCAAGACAGGCGTGCGGCGTTTATTTGGTTTCTTGGTCGAGGGCGCACGTGGGACAACGGTCGAAGGTGCGCGCGCTTTGCCTTTGCTGTTCCCGGAGGGCGAGACGATAACTGTCTCTTCTGACAGCGCAGACAGCTCCGAACCGGCATCCGACTCGTCTTCCCTGACCTGCGCATCCTCTGACATGTGGCTCGCCCCATCGGAAATGGGAGACTCAGGGTCCGAGAGTTCTGAGAGGTCGCTGATGCTGCTTGGAGCCCCACTGGATTCGGCCTTGTTGCGCCAGCCAAGAAGAGCTTGAACGAGTTGGGGTTTCGTTCCACTTGCGGGGAGAGAACGAGATGAACAGAGACGAAGGAGCGCGTCGCGTTTGAGGCGCAAGAGGGATTTGTCGGTAGCGCAGGAGAGATCTATGTCTAGATCTGGATATAAATGTGAGCGACAAGAAGCGACAATTAATATAATTGACTTGCCGTCGTCTACAAGATCGTCTCTTAATTCAGTGTCTGAATCTGCCTCGTCCTCTTCTGCCTCGTTTTCCTCCATCTCTTCCTCGTCTTGTTGTTCCGCATCTGCAATATCTTCCTCTTCCTCTTCTTCCTCTTCCTCCACCACCTGCACTTCCTCATCTTCCTCCTCCTCCTCCTCCTCCTCCTCCTGCTCTTCATTTCGCACCACTGGCCGCATAGTGACATCACCCTCCTCCTCCGATTCGAGCTCCGTAAGGTCGCTCGACTCTCCGTCGTCTATCTGGTGTTCCGCATCGGAATCGTGTTTGACCACTTTCCGATTTCGCAAGACGCGAACGGTCTCGTCTCCCACATTCGGCTCATCTCCCTCGTCCGATGATTCCTCTGCAAAGTGCGACGCGTTGGCAGCATCGGCTGGACTGGGAGGTTCGAGTTCTTCGGCGCTAGTAACTCCAGCCTCGTCATCACCGTCGTCACTTGGCGGAGTCCGGAGTTGATGGTGCTGTTTGGTTCGGTTACGGCGCTTGCGGGTTGTTAACACGGGAGAAGGAGGAGCGGCGACTTCGCTGCGACTGGTGGATGAGCGGAGTCGACGGGGGCTGGGGAGTGCGCGGGGGGTGTCCTCGACGGGGCTCTCGGGTTCGGTGAGGTCGCTGCTGCTGGCAAATGCGGGGTGGGATTTCTCTATTTGGGCAGAGCGGGTGCGGGTAGCGCGGTTTGCATTCGGCGCGCCCAGGCTAATCGCGGGAACGGTGCGGCGCTTGGCGAGTTTCAGGCGTTTGGACGAGGGTGCGTCAGGGTCTGCCTCGTCGCCGCCGTCGCACGAGAGCGAGGCGGGGACGGACGAGGGTGCGGGGTGGGAAACTGTGCGGCGGCGGGGGCGAGCGGGCAGGTCCTTGATCTCGCGGTCCTTGGAGGCGCGTGTGTCGGGCGGGGAGCGGGAGGGGGTGGGCAGCGAGGAGACGGAGCGCGCGCCAAGGAGCGCGTCGATGAGCTCTGGCTTTGTGAGTTCTGTGGAGGGGTCCGGGGTGCACTCGGGGCCCGAGGCGAGGGTATAGAGGCGGACAAGCGCGTCTTTGCGCAGGCGCCGGAGCTGCCACGCCGCCGCTCGGTGGATCAGATGTTCGTCTGTTGTGTTCAGCTGGTCAGCACACGCTTGGGTAAGCAGCAAAATTACCCACCAGACTGCGTCTGCGACTCGTCGTCCTCGTGCGTCGACGCCCCCGAGTCCAGCTCCATCGCGTCCGTGTCGTCAGCGCCGTCGGGGGCGCCCTCGACGACGCTCTTCCGTCGCTTGAGGCCGGTGCGGGTGGCAGCGGGGGCAGCGTTTTCGTCGAGGGCGCGGCGCTTGCGTTTGCGGGCACTGCCGCTGGAGCAGGCGGCCGAGTCGAGGCGGCGGGGGCGGTCGAGAGGCGGCATGCGGTCGTTGCTGGGGACAGGCTGCAGCACACCGCGCCGGGGAGGCGTCGACGTCGTCTGTGAGAGGCGGGCACGCGGCTGGCTCTGGCGAGTGGTGCGGGTCGGCGACGGAGTCCGTGGGTGTCTGGCCATCAGCCAAGTCGCTGTCTTTGTCGTCGTCAACGGTGGGCCCGACGCTGACCCGACCGCCGCGGATCCCCAGACGCCCAGCGCTTCCGTCTGGCGCCAGGCTGACCAATTGGCCGGCGTGACTGACGTACACATGATTCCTCGTGGTCATGCTGCGATCCGCGCGTCTCGATGAAAGCTTGAAAGCCTGTTATCGAAATCTCTCTGCATCGACCACCATCCCCACCATGGCCAGTCGCAGTCACAGCCGCGAGCCCCGTCCAGCCGACGCAGACGTCCATGTCGTCGGCGACATCCCGACGTTTGAAACTCGGGCCGACACTGACATCTTTCATATCCTCGGCGACGAACGTCCCCGCTCGCCGTCGCCGCAGCCGTCGGTGCGCGCGGGGCGCGTTCCATGGTACAAGACCCCCTCTCCCCTCTGGTCAGTGCACTCTGCTCTATCCTACGCGCTTGCCGACTGATGTGCGTCCAGGCTGCTTCCAGGTATGCTCTTGTCCTCTATGCTCATGGGTGCGACAATCGCCCCCCGTACCGAGCTCTACATCAAGCTCGCATGCAATGAGCTCCGTCCAGACTATCTGTTCGTGCCCCCGCCTCCAATGGTGTTTGTCGACATTGGCGAGCCCATTCCGTCGACTCCTGAGGCACCAATCTACGTCCCGCCGCCCACACCCCCCAACAAGCCGTCTATCAATATTCCCGGTCCCAACAAGATGTGCTCCACCGACCCCAAGGTCCTAGGTGCCGTTGCCAAGCTCTCGACCGGAATGACCACCAGCATGGGCGTTCTAAGCTGTCTCACCACTGGCGCATGGACTCAAGCAAGTCCCCCTCTTACATGCTGCCACTATTACTAATATCCTCTGCAGCTCTCCGACCGCGTTGGCCGCGCCCGTGTGCTCTCTCTCGCTGCCTTTGGTGTCCTGTTCACGTGCGTCATTGCATATATTGATGGAAACCGACCTTACTAATAATCTCGTTTCAGTGACGCGGTGCTTATCCTCGTTGCTTTCTACGCCGACGTCCTGCCCGGAGGCTACCGCTTCCTTATTGTTGGCAGTGTACTCGACGGCGCACTCGGAGGTACGCATACACCCACTACTCATGATCATGACTAACCCACCCTCGGCCGCCGTTAGGGTGGACGACTGCGTCAGCTACGGCTCATGCCTATGTGTCTGATACCGTCGACGCCACTGCCCGATCACGTCTCTTTTCCTTCTTCATCGGCTCCATGTTTGTAGGCATGGCGCTTGGACCAACTCTTGGCGCACTCCTTATTCAGCATTCGAACGACCTGCTTAGTATCTTTTACGTCGGTGCTGCAGTCCACGCTATCAACGCCATTCTGTGCTTCCTCATTCTCCCGGAGAGCTTGACGCAAAAGGAACGCCTCGCTGCAAAAGAGCGCTACAATGCCTCTCAGCCCGCACACCAAGGCCCTTTAAGCCGTCTCTGGGGCATGGCCATGGCCTTTTCCCGTCCACTCGTGATATTCATCCCCAAAGGCCGAAACTGGAACCTCACACTCATCGGAATCGCATACGGAAGCGCAATGCTCAACATGGGCTCCTACGCATTCAAGTTCCAATACGCAATCGCCACGTTCGAGTGGGGTACGACCGAACTCGGATACTGGATGAGCATCGTGGGTATCTCGAGGGCCCTCCACCTCGTTGTCCTCCTCCCGCTTTTCATCAAGGCGTTGCACATGTTTTATTCTCGTTCCGGCGCAGCTGGACGATCGCATCGTCAGCTTGATTTGCTCGTGTCGAGGCTTTCGCTTGCGGCCGAGGTGTTGGGGTATATCTTTTGTGCGATGATTGTCAATCCCGTGACGTTTACTGTTGCGACGTGTTGGCTGGCGTTTGGAGGAGGGTTTAGCCCGTCTGTGCAGAGTCTTGCGCTTGCGCTTGTTCAGGATGAGAAGAAGGATGCGATCAAGCCTAGCAATGCCGAGTATAACTCCACCACGGATCAAAACCAAACTCAGGACAGCGCTGCACCTGCATCGGAAACGGGTCGTCTGTTTGGCGCACTCTCAGTCCTCCAGTCTCTCACTTCTCAGATTGTCGGACCTTCGTTATTTGGTGTTGTGTTTGTGAACACTATTGGTGTTGCGCCGCGTGCGATTTTCTGGGTTAGTGCGGGGTGCGTTGGGACGAGTTTGGTTGCTCTTAGTATGGTTCGGTTGAATGCTGGTACGGAGCAAGTCAGAGAGGAGGAGAGAGATGAAGAGAGTCGGCTTTTGGGTTGATCTATCTATCTAATCGTATAATCAAGGTAAGACGTTTGTAGTTTGGACTGTTTGAGCAGATACACGGTTGCTATATTTGTGTTCTTGTATATGCGTGGATTGTACTGGTACATTAGCTTTACATAAATTCTTCTAGTACAGGTTGCGTAATGGCCTTTTTCGTGGAATCCAAGTGCGTGAATCGATACGTCGATGTGTGTTTACTAAAAAGCTAATGACGTCTATGATAACTTGGCAGGCATCGGTACTCGGCCATCGAATCGAGAGCGGGATATTGGTTCCGGTCGTACGCATGGAAGGTGAGCTTTTGAGTTTCTTCCTACACGCTGAATCAGCTTTTTGTGCGCATATAACCGGCGCTGTTTCTGGATCCGGATTCTACTATAGCACTACTGCATTTGCATGTAGATAAAATAATTAATTCAATTCAATTCGAATGTTTATGAATCAGGAATAGGGGCTACGATCGCCTGAAAAAGATTGGCTTTAGGTTGTGTGGCGAGTGAGGGAAAAGGCAAAATAGCCGATTGAATGTTGATGGTTGATGGTTGACGTCATGAGCTCGCCGATGTTCTCTTCTGACCGAACACAGAGTGTTTTTGGGAGTTGTAAAAGGGCTGGTAGCCACCTTATCAATCACTCAGATTGTGAATGATGTCACAACCGCATGTAAATTGACAAAGGCTTCGATGCAAGCTGCGCAGGATTCTTATTCTTCTTATCATGCGTAGCTGCTTCCCGGTAACGGGCCTAAATACTTGATATGGTTGACGCAAGCCAGCCCATACTGTGAAGAAAAAAACTCAAACAGTATCCCAAGCATATAGCTGCTAAAAAAAAACTAACGTGCTCGATTTCTATCATGAGAAACCAAGGTAGGGAAGGTCTAGAAAGTTGAAGTCGGAGGATGTTACAGTTGTTGTTGGTGGAGAGTACTGTCTGGGTTCAGAGGGGGAGTTTCCTGGGGATTTCGGTTGGGCTGTTAAGAAGAAGGGGCTAAAATGGACTAGCGTAAAGAGTGAGTGGCGGTGGTACGAAGGTGAATGCGAAGTGTTTAGAGAGTGAAGGGAGAGTTGAAATGACTAGATAATGAGGCTATCTTATAAAAGTTCTAGGAAAGCATATACTCCAATATCTCGCTATGGTTTAGCTCAGGTATTCCGTGTGTGCATTTGAATATTCTCTCAACGTATTTGTGATCATGAATTTCTACATACTATAGTCATCTTTGTATATGTAGACTATGATATTTAACCTTCTACATCCTATACTTAATATTAAATCAAGATTGAGATACACTCAGAGGACGTACTTTGAGCTTGAGAGACGACCGCTCTTGTCTCTCGGTAGATGCATAAATCTAGCAAATTACATTATCTTGGCTGAGATTGGTAATAGCAAGGACCTATGAGCGAGATTATGTAATACACTCGGCCAAAGAGAAGACTTCAACATGGTTATCTTTGCTGTACCAACGGCGACCTCGGTGTTGCGCTCACCACCTACACCAAGACTTCAAGATACACAGCCTTTGTCTATACGAACTATATCTGTCGTTTCTGTTGGTTCGACTTCGACTCATCCCTTGATTGAAGTCTGTGCTTCTGATAGCTCAGGCTTTATCCGTTTGCTTCGTTAACCTCAAGCCCACTATCATCTCAACCGATGGGCTCACGCGATATGCCTCCTCCCGCTGTGGTGGAATATGCACCTGCGGATCCCAATATTGTTCCTGCTGCAGACGCTCCGTTGGTTGATCCTGACGTGTCGCCCGATGTTTTTGGAATTACTAGACGGGCAAACGATGCCGAAGCAGATGGAGGAGATGATGTAGGACCTCCTGGTGGTCGTAAATCATGGTACAAAACACCATCAGTGTGGTGGTATGTAATTTTGGACTGTTAGGTTGCTATACTTTTTAAGTCGTTTTATTTGTGGTCACCATAGGCTTTTACCCATCACTGCTGTGTCTGCTATGTTTAGGGCCTCGACAATTGCCCCTCGTACGGAACTATTTATCAAATTTGCTTGTGACGAACTGCGACCCGAGTATCGCGTCGACACTTTGCAGTGGGATGGCATGTCCAAGTATATTAGCGAATCAAGCGAGCTGGAGGTGCCTCTCACCTACTTGCCGCAACCTGCACAAAAGGGCTTGTTTGAGGCGACACTTCTTCATCCAGATAAGCGATGTATTCAGGATAAAGAAGTTCACCGTGCTGCTGCCAAGCTGTCTGCTGCTATCACGAGTGCACAAGGGATGTTGAGCGTTCTTACTACGGGTTGGTGGACACAGGTTAGTAAAATTCTTGCATTTGCTAGATTATCTAACAGATTTCGTTGCCTATAGTATTCAGATCGTGTAGGGAGGACAAGGCTGCTCGTAATCTCTGCTGTGGCGGTTTTAATTACGTTCGTGGATTATTAAACTCGTTGGACAATCACTTACAACAGTTTATCTCATAGAGACGCGTTGTTGTTTTTGGTCGCTTTTCGAGTAGATTTAGCTCCTGGAGGCTACAGGATCCTCATCCTTGGAGGAGCCATTGACGGGCTAGCTGGAGGTATATTGCGACTATACTACTACGTTTTGGTCATCTCTGAACAACCTAACAGGGTTCTCTGCTGTGGTGGCCGCGGGTCATGCGTACGTAACGGACTGCTCTAGTCCCCTTGCTCGGTAAGATATCGACATATCTTAGCATGTTAGAAACTAACGCCACGTTAGCTCTCGGATATTTTCGTTTTGGACTGGCGTTGTCTACGCAGGCGGGGCCTTGGGCCCAAGTCTCGGTTCTCTCCTCAACCGCTACACCAACAACCTGTTATCGACCTTTTACATGTGTACGGCGTTGCACATCGTTTACGGTCTTCTTGTGTTCTTCGTGGTCCCCGAGTCGTTGAGTGTGGAGGCCCGGACCAAAGCGAAAGAGGCGTATGAAGCAGATATGAGCAGTCATCCGCAGAGTATATCTGGCTCACTCTGGAGATTGACTGGGTTCGTCCGACCACTTGGGGTATTTATCCCGAGAAAGAACAGGGAAGGGGATAGCTGGAGAGCTAGAGACTGGAGCCTTACCCTCATTGGGGCTGCAGCCGTCGGGGTAGCTTTGAATACAGTATGTGGCGAGTTTTTTTGTTGTCTGAAATGCTAACACTTTCGCAGGGGTCATACCATTACAAATTTCAGTACGCTCTAAAGACGTTCCATTGGAACTCCATTCAACTGGGCTACTGGTTGAGCCTTGTCGGATTTTGGCGAGCGGTACACTTGACAATTGTCTTGCCACTCATCTTGAAGGGTCTGTATGCTCGAAGGGAACGGATATCTAACAGTGACCACCTGAGCGACGAGGAGAAAGAGGCACATGTGAAGCACACGGACCTCTTGGTTGTTCGCGCGTCACTTGCGGTAGACTTGATTGGGTACATCTTGCTGGGTATTGTCACCAGCCAGAACCCATTCATCGGTGCAACCATCGTTTTATCGTTTGGAGGAGGATTTGCTCCGGCAAACCAGAGTCTTGCTCTGGCACTTGCCCCGCGATATTCAGCGCAACATTTGTCGCCAGCATAGGCACTCATCCTCGGGCTATCTTCTGGCTGTCGAGTATTATCATTGTACTAGCACTAGGAGCGCTCAGCTTGGTGCGCCTAGATGCCGACGCCGCTGATAGATCAGAGGCATCCACGGAGGAAACACCATTGTTGAGATAACTACTGCAGTATTAGTACATAAATATTTAGATCATCAGAGCACATGTAGTTTTGAATTTTCTCGTAATGCCAGTACGAATCAAGTTACCGGTGCTGAAACTGCAATGTGTTGCTATTTGTCTCAGGACCAATGGTGTCTCGGGCTCACAAAACAGACCGCCGAGAACCGCCACGACAACGCATAGCCCTGCAGGATCCTGGGCTAGACTGGCTGATGGTATTTGCTAGACATACTCTCCCACAATCTAGGTAGGACGCTCATGGGCAAAGATACTTTAGAAACCAAAGTTTTCCTCGGATCTCAAGAGGACGATGGGTTTGACAAAGAGGGCCCTGGAACGTCGGCCTTCTCGAGCACCGACAACTTCAGCAGCGAACAATCGGGTGACACGTCTCGCTCATCTTCATATAAAATGAAAGGGGAGTCTTCCAACAAGCGAAAGGCGTCGCCTTGGTGGTAAGTTGAAGTGAATCATGGCAAGTGCGACGTGAACTGATCGACGTAAACTCCTCAAAGGCTCCTCCCAATTGTCACAGTCACAGCACTGCTTTATGCCGCGACAATTGCACCTCGAACTGAGCTGCTTGTCAAGTTGGCCTGCAATGAATTACATCCTGATTGGGATCTTGCCTCCAATATTACAACTGTCCAGCACAATACCACATCTCCTACCTCTGCGCACGCAACTCGACAGTTACCATTTCCACTCCATTTTGTGCAACGCTCGGCCCTCCTAGGCAGACGCTCAAACATTGAGATACCTGGCACTAATATCATGTGCTCAGACGATGTCGCCGTACAAAAAGCGGTTGCTAAGCTGAACACGGCCATTTCGACCACTTCGGGCATTTTGAGCGTTCTCACGACGGGGTGGTGGACGCAGGCGAGTTAGCTATACTATGTCTGATCACTTAGCCTGACCTTGTTTTAGTTATCCGACAGAGTAGGGCGTGTTCGAATCTTGACTATTGGCGCGCTTTCTGGCACAATGGTGTTCGTAATTTTTCTACACATCTGTGTATTTCTAACGCTACCCACAGAGACCTCGTTTTTGTACTTGTTGTGCGTAATTCCGAACGGTTCCCTGGCGGATATCACCTCCTGGTTGTGAGCAATATGATAGATGGAGTGTTTGGAGGTAACCACCATTGCCTTTTGCTTCAGCCATCAAAACTGATTAGCTGCTTGTTAGGATTCTCTACCGCTATTGCTACGTCTCATGCGTATGTTAGCGATTGTGTCCCATCCACTGAGCGGTATGTCTTGTGTGATTACTGGTCTTGATATCATCTATTGATCTTGCTCTGAACGTGATAGGTCCCGGTGGTTCTCTCTTTGGTCAGGCATCATATTTGGTGGAATGGCCTTCGGTCCAAGTCTTGGTTCTCTCGTCAGCCACTACACACAAAACATCATGGTGATATTCTACTTAATGGTAGTGTTCGACCTAGTCTACACCATCTTCGTTGCCTTCATACTGCCGGAGTCAATGAGCTCGGAGGCTTTGCAAAACGCGACCGAAGCTAGGAAGCGCGCTAAATTACGTCCGAGCTCGGTCTGGTGGAAGGAGATGGTTGGCAAACTATTAACAGTTATCGCACCGCTTGCTATGTTTTTCCCTCGTGCTCTTTCGCGGTCTGGCAGTAGGAAGCGGTACGACTGGAACCCTGCTTTCATAGGGATAGCATATGCCCTACATGCAACAAATTCTGTGAGTTGTCCCATATTGAATATGAGATCTACTGCTAACATGTTCTCCCAGGGCTCGTACTCTTTCAAGTATCAATATGCAATTAAAGCATTCGCTTGGAGCTCTACCCAGATGGGCAATTGGCTTAGTCTACTCGGCTTTACACGTGCCTTTCACTTGGTGGTGCTACTGCCCTTGATTTTGAAGGCGCTTCACTGGTATCGTGGGCGCACGGCATCTAACAAGGGCTCATCAGACACCGATGCTGACAGCAAAGCAAAGGCTGTTGACCTTTTGGTTGCCCGTACGTCACTTTGCGTTGACGTCTCTTCATATGCTGCCAGCGCGTTGGTTACAACTTCGAACGCTTTTATTGGGACTACTGCGATGCTATCGTTTGGGGGAGGGTACCCACCCGCCATACAAAGTCTCGCCCTTTCCTTGACCCAGAAATCTACCTCAGAAGCTCCACAAAATATTAATCCTACAACTGACGAACCGCGCTATGAGGGTGCCACGATGGATACCTCTTCGTCAGATGATACAGGTCGCCTACTCGGAGCCATGTCTGTCGTCTATGCGCTTTGTTCTCAGATTATTGGCCCGAGTTTGTTCGGCATGACATTTGTGGCCACTGTTGCATCTTATCCTCGAGCAATATTCTGGCTTTCTGTTGTGCTTAACTTTGCTGCAGTGTCGTCTCTCTTGCTTGTTCGCCTTGCTCCCGCTGGTCGGAACCAGGACGACGCAGAATATGTTCTACTAAATAATATGGAAGAGTAGACCTTTCTATTCAGACCAACATGTATATCCCGTTGCCAGCAGATACTTTTGGTTCGCTTTGTCTTGCTTTGTGTAGATAGCCTAGTAAATCAATTCGATACCCTCGCATTTGGTACAGAGCCCATGGCGTTAAGACAAACAAGACTACTTAGAATAGATAAACCCAAGCTGATCCATCTCATCACCACTCTGCCCATATGTTCCAACTACCCCGAATCCAGAAGGTGCTGTTGCGGTCGCACAGTCGCTTGTCGCAGTACCAGCCGTCACTGTGCGTCCGGTGCTCGTAGTAGCCAGCGCGTAGAAGTTGCGAGTCTGGCTGCTGTATTGCCCCCAGCAGAGTTTGACTGACGTGATTGTTTCTCCAGAAACCAATGTGAGCGTGTTGGCGGTTCCACCAGTACCTCCGTGGGTGAGCGTAGTGCCTGAAGTCAGCTTCATCGAAATACCATCGAGGCGGGAGGATCCCCGGAGGGTAATAGAAGCTGCCTTTGGGGACGTCGGGAGGCTTGGGAAATCATTGAACCATGTGCTACAAGTTGTTAGGTGTCTATGTGAGTATATGCGCTGAACGTGAATAGAATCGTGTCCACATACCCATGCGGCCCTCCATACAAGTCGCTTTGGCGAAGGGTCGATGGCAGAGCCCAAGCAAACTCGATACGGACAGGGTTGTGATCCGTCAGAGTAGCTAAGTCGGTGGATAAGAAGCGCGAAGTATCGTAGTAGAAACCTTTAGAGGTGATAGTAATGAATTTGGAGCCGCGGAAGCTGATAAAAAAGCTGTCAATACTTGGTCAACCGATAGCCATAGATAACTCACAAGACTTTGTCCACCACCTCGCATTTGATGTCGGTAGGGACGCCATCCGGGCACAGTAGAGCGTCCGCTCCAGCGGCAGGGGCAGTGCCACCAATAGCCTGGACCCAGGCGTCTGTCATGCCGTTTTGAGTTGTGAACAAACGAATGTTATCCAGTGCACTGAAGTAGATAGCTTAGTTAGGTTTTCTAACGAAGATTCTACGCATACACTCACCGTGTATAACGCGAGTTGGTGTCACCATAAACAATGACAGCATTACCAGCAGAATTGGCATTGATATAGTCTGCTACCTATAGGTTAGGAATCTTAATCAGCGATCTCTAAGCCCCAGCCTAAATCATACCTGTTTGATGTTTGCTGTACGAGCGGTCTCGTCTCCGGCTTCTGTCCCAGCATCGGCATGCAAATTGATGAGGTCGACGTAAACGCCTTCATCGAGACGGAGGCGCATAAAAGTAAACCCCTGTTAGTGCTATCTTTAGTAACGTATCTGATGAAGGATGGTGACGGCAAAGGTGAATTACCTTGGGTGTCAGGCAGTCACTTTCAGACGCATTGCTGCATGTGTCCCATTTAATGCGGACAAAATCAACCCAATTGTATTTGGAGAGGGTGTTGAGACCTGATCCAAACGGTACACCACCAGACGTAGCTGTGCGGTAAGGATGGTTATCGTACTGGTAAAGAGTAGCATGGTAGTTGAAATCCTAAACGCACAACTTTAATAGCCGCACTCCGGTATGCATACTAGTAGCTTACCTCCTGCACATGAATTACATCGTAGCTATATTTCGCAAAATACTATTTGTGTGTCAGCGACTCATTAGCGATTCAACGAAATCATCCAACCTGTCCAATTAACATAGTGTTGGCCGTCTTGTCGCCAGATTCGCCATTCCCGTTGAGGATTTCGGGAAGTCCAGCGACGTTCATAGATAACACATTGAAAGTACCAGAAGCAGCAGAAGCTCGCCTAGTCAAGTCTGCAGCTGGGGCAGCCAAGCTCAACAGCCCTCCATGGGCGAAAAGAAGAGCTGCAACAGAGGTGGCCAACATAGTAAAGTACAATAAAAATGAGGGGATAAGCCGTGACCGAAGGGGTGGCTTTACTTCTAGAGAAAACCTATGCCAGGCATTTTATCTACATCTTACGCAGGTGCGTATGGGTGTTTGGTCGTCAAAGTTCTGCTTCGAGAGCAGAATATGGCCGCACGTGCTCACCCTATTGGCCGGGGATGATTACGAGTAACGGCCCAAATTCTGAAATCGGAAGATGTAGGAACCATGAGGCGCAACCTCCCCAGCTGCGAGACTTCTACCGTCGCTGTCGCTAATAGCGAAGTTGCGTTCACGCGTGAAGATGCCTAAAAATACTAGAAAAGGACGCACATGCGTACATACGACGCACGTAGGCCAAGCTTGCTCCTGTCCGACCATCTTCGGCAGGCAAGGCTGCGAACCCGAATTAATAGTCTTATGGGCTTCTCTACATGTGTTTCGAGTTTCGATGTCATTCCAGCGCGCTCAGACAACACATATCCAAAGCTCGAGTCAAGCCAGACCTGTCGTTCTCTACATTCTGTCGTAGCCAAACTGCTGAAGTTTCAGTCTTGCGAAAGGCATGGTGGCGCATGCTGAGTGACCCAAGCGCTCAGCGCACGTGGAGACTAACCACATCAATTGAGTCCTGACTGGGACATTACTCAACAATCACAACCGTCAGACTTGTCCCTGATCTCGAGTTTGCTTATTCTTTATCATACCCAAATTGAATCTTCATCATGTTCTCACAGCTAACTCGCGAAGACAAGCTAGCCTTCTTTGATCTTCTGGATGAGTGAGTGAACCTAGAAATAAATACTACCTAATTCCACTTATTTATTTCACTTGGTTTATGTTAGGTACTTTGAAAACCGCCCTCACTTGCTCTCTCAGGGTGCAGGCCATGTCGAAAACCCAGCGATGTCTCAGCCTGCCGCCGTCGCTGCATCTGCTGTGCACCGAACGATGGCGTCAAACCCACAAGCAACTGCTGACATTATATCTTCAGGCTTAAAGAGTATTCCTAAGACAAGTCAATACGGTGTCGTCAGTCTTCATACGAGTTTCGTGTTTCGCCTCACTGACAAAATAGTTAGGCCAGCAACCCAATGGTCGCGAATGCCGCTGGGCGCTTTGCTGCTACTAGCCTGGCATCGTCCTACGGCAGCGGCTCTGCTGCTCAAGCCAAATCGCCTCCAGCACCGCCAAGGAGGACTATGGGTAGCCACGATGAACCTCCTAGTTCCGATCGACCATCGCCGTCAGGAGGGTCAGGCGGGGGACTAAGTAGTCTTATGTCAGGAAAGGTAAGTCTATCAAAGTCTGTACCTGCGGTTATTTTGTCTAACGCGTTTTTTCGACAGCGATTGGGAGATATTGACACATCTTCAATGAAGTCTGTCCTTACTTCCTCTTTTAGAGGTGGAAAACCTGCTCCTGCTCCTGCATCGACCACGCTCCCACCCGCGTTTGGTGCACCAAAGCGCAATTTCGCCCCTCCGCCAATGCGCCGTGCCCCACCATCATCAGAAGACAACGCAGCTGACAGCGCCGAATCTAGAATGCCTAGACAACCAAACGAAGACCTTGCACCACTACGGCGGATGCCAAGTGATCGTGCACTACGAAATACTGCTACGCCAGACCTTCAACCTGCGCACGGAGAACGAGCCGAAGCAATGTACGACTATACTAGCGAGGTCAGTGGCTTTGACGACAGGCTATGCTTTAGGTAATAGCTGAACCTAATCACATAGGCCTCGGAAGACCTCAACGTACGACAGGGAGACAAACTGATCATCACTGAACGAACGTCGGACGATTGGTGGACTGGTGAGATTAATGGGCGAAGAGGACTTCTTCCAGCTAGTTATGTACGAATCCTATAGCGTGCATTACTTGTGGTCCTTGTGTTCGTGAGAAACTGCATTCATGCGATAACGTAACGAACGCCAGCTTAAACGTATTCCATGTATTCTCTCACTTCATATACGCGGCCAAATACTAGCCCAATTATCACCAAATGAGTGTGTTTAGGTACCAATAAAAGCAAAATCGTAACTCTTACGTTTCTCACCAACCTCAGCGAACGTTACACGAAGAGCACCGTACACTTAGTCTACTGGCAAACGTCAACTCAGCTAGGCCTACTAGAAATACATAGGTGTACCCGCTGAATATATGCGCCGATATATCTAGAGAAGTATGGTCTATTCGCAGTGCATGTCAAGGATAAACACGGGTAAGCAGATCCCGAACACATGACTTGCCTTGGTTTGCTCTAGGTGTTAGCAGGATTTCAGCTCGAGAGATATATCATAGTAGCTTGACCGGCCTGTGTATTTTTAGAAGTACATACTGGCGTAAAGGAGAGTGTGAATTGGGTGTTCACTACCTCGACTGCGGAGCGCCACGTCTAGCCACAGCGCTTGCTGCGGTGATGTTAGGTAATTGGAAATAAGTTATTGTGGGGAAACTGACACGTCGTCCACAACGTCGCAGTGCTATGTGAATATCTATTTAGGGCTCATAACAACCTCACCCGGACGTACAGCTCAACACATTGCCTGGATGCCAGTTCTACGTCTAATCACCTATGGCCTAGCACCTCTTTCGCTTGCCATCGTCCTTCGACCATTTCTCCCAGGAACTGGCGGGCCGCTCCCAGCCTTGACAGCCTCTGTAGGGTTCGCAGGACTGGCGCTCTCATCGACGCTCATTCTAATACCGCTCCTGGGAGATGCATTCAAGAAAGCTGGATTTCAAGGGAAGGATTTGCTTAAGAAAGACGGGCGATTCATGTACGTCTACCTCCAAAAATAGATATCGACATAGCTAAGCGAGCTATAGACCCGAATGCGCGGGACTAATTTGCGCCTCCGTGTATTGCTTGCTACTCATCTTGTTTATCCCGTATCCTTTCTCGGACGTATTTGCCAAATGCAAGTATGCATCACTCGAGGGCCTCGCGTGTGGCGACTTTCCACACGACAAGGTTCGTTGTTCTACCAGTTCAAACGATTTAGGATGCTCACAAACAAAACAAAGCTTGCTGTATACCTTGCTGCAATTTTGACTCTGTTAATAGCAACTCTGCTTGGGTTTTTGGACGACATATTCGATATTCGATGGCGACACAAGCTACCGATCCCGCTTGTCGCAGCTATCCCGCTTTTGCTGGTGTATTACGCTGAGAATGGACAAACAGACGTTGTAGTGCCTATTCCCTTACGTAGATGGCTTGGTGGAGTGTTAGACTTGGGTAAGTCGACTAGACACATCAGTGTCAACTCACATCTAATACGCTGTGTAATTTGTAGGGCCGCTATATTACCTATATATGGCCCTTCTATCTACGTTCACAACCAATAGCATCAACATTCTAGCTGGAATGAACGGCATTGAAGCTGGTCAAGCGCTTGTCATTGCTGTGTCCGTTGCTCTGAATGACCTGCTTTACCTTCCATGGTCGTTCCGCTTCCACTTCGGCTCGCTCGAACTTGGAGGAGTATATGGCGCAGGATTAGCACATGGAAGCGAGTTGCTCGTGGAACGTCATTTATTGAGTTTGTACTTTATGTTACCATTAATTGGCGTATGCAGCGGACTTTTGTGGCACAACTGGTGAGGTTGAACTTGTTCATGATTTGAGCCTTTCTCTAACTGCATACTGGCTAACCAGGTACCCTGCTCGCGTGTTCCCTGGCGATACGTTCTGTTATTTCACAGGCATGGCGTTCGCTGTAGTGGGAATTAACGGGCACTTCAGCAAAACACTATTGCTGTTCTTCATCCCCCAAATATTCAACTTTATCCTCAGCTGTCCCCAATTGTTCGGGCTAGTTCCTTGCCCGAGGCACAGGCTACCCAAGTTCGTACTCATCCCTCATACAACGTACAAAAAACTCACAGTTTCGTGCAGAATACACCCAGAGAACTCCAATTTGCTAATTTCATCAACTACGGACTTCGACGAAAAACCGGCCTCTAAAATCACTGAAGTAACCTTGCGTGTTTTGGCGACGGTCGGGCTGACCCGGATAACTTATGCCCCCATAACCAAACAAGCCAACGGAGGAACGTTGAAATCATTACCGCGCCGGAGGATAGCCAAATCCACTAATCTTACACTTCCCAATGTCCTGTTGTATACATTTGGGCCAATGTCAGAGCCTGCGCTCGTTAGGACGGTGTTGGGAATTCAGATATTGGGTACAGTATTTGCGTTTGGCGTGAGGTACGGACTGGCAGGGCTTTTGTATGATGGAGACAGAAGATAGAGATTCCTCTTATATGTACAACTCGAGAATTTATACAAGTAAAATATCCTATTCTCGCGATCACTGAGTGTTGTTATAACGCTCACGAGCCTGTCATATAAGGTGAGCACGGCATAACCCTAAGAGGAAGAACAAGACATACTGAGTCGCGAGCCATTTCTCTATATCCTTGGAAGTTGGTGACCTCCTTTGCCTTGCTAGCACCCAAACCAACACCTTGCTCATACAACGCAGTTTGCCTAGATAAACGCACAACTCATGAATGACAAGAGCGAATAGACGATCAAGCCACTTACACAGGATCAACGCGTCCATCTCCACTGGTACCTAGTCCAACACCCTCGCTCCAGCCCATCTTCTTTAAAAGCTTGTTTCCGACGTTGTTCTCATCCTTACCAGGCACAACCGGTGGAGGGGGAGGCGGGGCTGGAGGGGGAGGACCCTCGGCCCACTTGCGTTTCTTGTCGGCAGGCTCTGGCATTGGGTGGTCCGGTTGTCGTAGAGCAACTCGGCGCTCGGCAGCACGATCCCGGTATTTGGGCTGTTGGCTGTCGTCCGTTAACGCTGAAGCTGCCCCGGTTTCGCGTGCAGCCTCGATCTTGGCCTTGGCTGCTTCACATAAATCCGGCTTGCTTAGATTCGTCTAGAGACAAGATTTTAGTCGGTTGAAAAATAGGTGTCAGTCATGACTACCTTATGGAGCGCAGATTCGTTGCTGTGCCGCTTGAGCATGTCAACAGTCTTGAATTGCCTGGCGCAAAGCAAGCAGGTCATAGCATTGCGATCGCCATATGGTAATTCCTCCACAGCTGATGTTGGCGCTGTGACCGGAGAAGGGGCAACAGGATCCTGTGATCACGTCGATGAACGTCATGAGCACGAGAACGAACAACTGCAGCAAAAACTTGGCTAGGGGAGGGATGATCACCAAAGACAAAGATGTGGACACGGTAGGCCCTTGTTCAGATGGATTGTGCTTTTTGCCGCTCAGCTCGCCCTGAGCATTGTTCCACTTGTTGATGTTGCCAAAGACCTGTCAGAAGTATTTTTAGTTGCCTACGCGAGCAGTGTTTACCAGTCGAAGATCACTCACCTTCTTCCCTTGCATCATTGGGTTGGCTTTCCATACGGTAACTATCAAAACATAAGACACTCAAGAAACTAACAAGGCTATTGGTTAGAGAACCCACCCTTGGGCTTTGATGGATCCGGACCTAACTGTTCGCCAGTAGATGTATCATCGTTTCCGAAAACACCTAATCAGAGATGGTCAATAAGAACGGTGCCTTGAGGGTACTAGGGCAACTCACCACCAGAACGTTGTACTGCAACCACAACTTTCTCACCGCCTCCAGTGGTTTTATTTAAACTCAACGAGAGGGGTTTGGATAGCAATGGCATGGTTGAGGGCGCTGCAACGTCGCCTGGGTCTGACAGCACTGTGAGTCCAGCGGATTCCGCCACTATATGCAATAGCGTAAATAGGTATGTATGTACTTCTCGTGCATAAATAAGACATACATTTTTGGGCCGAATGTTTCGCTTTGTCCTTTCTCTTTTCTTTCTTTTTATCGCCCTCCGTACTGGTGACCATCAAATCGGCGATCGCATCTGGGTCGACCTGGAACTCTTGTACTTCCATGAAAGCAGACTGATCCCAATAAGCACACCATCCCGAATCCGAGCCTCCAACAGCAGGAGTGGAGATAAGGCTGTACTCGTCTGGAGGCCGGTTTTCCAAAGGTTGAAAGGAAGCTGGATGTGCGAAAGACGCAGCAATGGCTCTCGAACCAATTCTAAACCCGGACGGATGGAGTTCTGCTGACATGGTAGCAGCAAGAAGTCGAGAAGCCGCCTAGTTGACGGTTAGGCTACATTAAAACAATTGGAGCCATATTTACTTACAAGGTTGCTAACATATTCAACAAAGGCGAATCCTAAGCTCGCTTTTGAGAACTTGTCGCGAACAAGCATCACCTTACGAGCTCCCTTCAAACCATCACCCTGAGGTCCGGCGCAGGCTTTGATGGCATCGGATATTTCAGCCACCGTGGCAGCAAAATCGACACCACGGAGCAACACAACGGACGCCTGCGTATTACCAATGTCGCGAGTTCCATCATTGTGCATTCGATTTCCGGCTGGCCCACGGGGCTGAGCGCTTTGCGAGAAGTCGATCTTGACACGTCGTCCGTTTTCTTCGGAGTATCCTTGAGCAAGCTGTGAAGCCTTGGGCGGGACGTAGATGAAAGGGAAGTTGGGTTCCACAAAGACACGAGCAGCCTCTGGAGATGCAAACTCGGCAAACCCAAAAGATTTCGACAAACCTGAGAGACGGTTGAAGACTAAACCACAACTTTCATGTGAGGCATACCTGTGTTTCTATCCCGAATAATTGTCACACTTGTCGGGTACACACGATGTGTGGCAAGAAAGGCAGTAAGCTAATGCGTGATATAACAGTAAGTTGATGTACTATTAATCTATGAACGCTTACATCTGCCTCATTAAATTCTTGGTCGAGTCCGAGAAATATGACATGAGCGCTGAGCTCACTGGGAACCATCCTGCGGTGATCGCGTTTGGTGCGATCATAAGCACCCTCCTCCCGGCCCCCGCCGTTCCCCACTCCGCCTCCGTCGTACTCCTCTGTGGTATATTCTTCGTAATATCCGCCATGATCCCAGCTGTGACTCTCTCCTTGAGTCCTGTCATCCCTGGCCTATTAAATTTTGGGGTTTAGCGCACGGAGAGTAGGGTGAGGGAGTATTTAAGAGCGGACATCATGGTAATCGGTACGTCGCCGCTTATGATCGCTTTCGTCCCAGCTATGGTCATCCGGGCCATCCTCACGCCACTTGCTAGACCCTCGTGAATTGTCATCACGCCAATTATGTCGGTCGTTTTCCCTCCACTGAGCGTCGTTGTACCCCATTGTGGGTAATCTTAAAATAAAGTAGGATGAGATTTGTTGGAAGGGCTGGTATGAATGTCGTGGTCAAGTTTGGTAGCTTCCGTTGCTCAGGGTCTCATTTGAGTAGGGCTCAGGACTCTGTTAATCACGTGACGTGCGACTACTCCTTACATTTCCAATGCATACATGGTCTCCTTGCGAGAGCAAGGCAACTGAAAACGGAAGGATTTCAACAACTCGTAAGCTCAGGGGCTCTTTTGGCTACTTGGTACCACTTTAAACACTGTGGATAAAACAAGCAGCTCGAAGGGGACTCAGCTTGAGCACATGAGTGTTGGCTCCTCTGCGCGCGAACCTCGGCTCCCAAAGTGAACAACAGAGTGAACTGTAGGGCATGCATGCTACATGATAGCACCAGGCTGAGCAGACAGGCTTCACTTGTAAATTTAGCTGCCAGCATAATTTGGAAGTTTTATACGATTATATACAATTATGACGCGGCGAGTGCTACGTCCAACTGTGGTACACATTCTCGTAACCGACTGGCAAAACAAGCTCAAAGTACACTAGAGACAATTCGGCTCGAAGTTAGTTAAAAAACGACAAAATATCACAAGGCCACTAAAAATCAACTCCATGGAGCTCGTGAAATCTCTTTCGCTAGCACATCTGGGCTAGTGACCTGAGATGGTTCTCCGCTACCTATCATGTGAGGCGAACTCGCCGATGCATCAGATGGAGCGTCTTTAGCATCAACCTCAAACGCTGGTCGTGTTGATCCACACGCACAACCACAGCCAGAGGGGCAGGTCTTGAAGTTCGCACGTATTCGTGCCCAGCAAGCCATATGGGTGACATGCATGCACAGAAGACATGGTTTAATCAAACCTACGCAGGTGTCAGCTAGAACATATACCAAACCAAATTATCCACTGACCTCTAGCAGGCAACCTGCAGACGGTGCACTTCATGGAAGATGTCCAGTTATGATCGTGAGCGCATGTTCCAAACGGACGTTGTCCGTCTGATGTTGCAGCACATTCGATGCAAGATCTTTCGACCGAAAGGATCTTCCCACTATCCCGGGATGTAGCTTGCTGTTCCATTTTTGGCTGATATAGGTTCGGGATAGCCTTTCGAACCTCAGTGCTCTTTTGATGGAGTTCCCATTGGGCCAGCAGGTTCGCATAAGCGATTATATGCGCATGGTATTGGGCAATCATTCCTGAATCAACGAACGGAATCATGGTTGGCCTACTCAAAGGCTCAGCTGGAACACAAGCACGCACACGAAATCTAATCTACTCACAGATCTTCCTCATCATGTTCTGCAGGGCGATATCCTACGGAAACCAGCTTTGAACTGTACAGTGGTTTCGTTGGTGGTGCTCGTGCAACCATTGAAGATCGACGATGAGGAGCGTTGAAATGAACACTGAGGCGACTGGACGATATGTCTGAGGCTGCCCTGCCTGAAACGGACGAATCCAGCGTGTTGGTACTCATTACGGATTGTCTTCGCTTCACCGAATCGTTGGTCGTGGGCGCCGGTGCAGCAGGTGGAACGGGAGAGCCAGTTAACCTTCCTCCTCCTGGAACAGGTATTGATGCCACTGCGTTCAAGAGTCGCATCCCGGCAGTTCGCGTACTATTTGGACTTTCCGTCCTTGTTGAAGCATTTATAGCCGCTTGGAGGTCTGGCATTGAACCCAGTCGAAAGCGACTATTGAGATAGCTATGCCAAGAGTGTTTGGAGTTACCAGACGAAGAAAGCGACTGGCTGGCAGGGGACAAATTGGCCACGGAAGTGCTTTTGGGCCAAGTTGGAGATTCAATTGCCATTTGTCGATGTGGGCGTCGTCTAAGACTAAAGTAGTCGATAGATATTCGGATGGGAGCAGATCCTATAGCCAAAGTGTTTAGATCTCGACGTGGAACACGCACTAATCAAAGTAAGCTTTCCTGTACGATGCTCGTTATATTTAGTATCCTTACCTCGGGGTCCTGCTGCAATATCAGCAGATAGCAAAACGATTGACAGCATAGCAAGCATCTGGACGTCTTTTAGATTTGATAAATCCGTATATCTATGGGGAACGTGAGTTAAATATTTGGATGTCTGGCACGCACTTACAGTTTCAGGGCGGTCTGCTTTGCAAGCGGGTTATGACCCCACTGGACACCTTTATACGCGTCCTCTATTGATAGTTGCTTCTTCTCCTCAAATGTCCGTAGTGCTGTAGCCTTCGCATCTCCTTGTAGCCCATGATGAAGTGGTACTACATGTTGCAAGAGAGTACTTAGCATCTTCCAAATCCGTTCGTGGTCGTATCTCGCATGGGTACGAGCAAGTTCGGCGTTTGCTCGACACATTGCGGCAGGATTCTTCGATAACACCACATATGCCCCAGCTAGAGTCCGGTCAATCGGAATTATTGAAGATAAGTTTTTGACCACCACAAACGAGTGGGTTGGCGCCGAGAGCAGAGGTTTATTGCTCGAGTTCCAAGAATTAACCGAATCAGAATGTTTCGACCGCTAAGCAACAAAGAAGACTATAAGCGTTGTGTCAGGACACACACGAAACATCTGGCGCTTACAGAAATAGAAGTCCTTGCAAACAAGTGGTCAGAGAAACGAAGGACATTGGCCGCGTCCCGTGGACGTGGCTGGTCCGTCAGCGATGAAGGTTTGTCTACAGAAAGCTGAGACAGCCCACGCAATGCATGCGAAACAATGGCAGAGGGCGCAAATGGTCGTATGCGGCTAGCGCTTCCAGTACCAGTACCTCGAGATCCAACTGACGGTGAAGGCGTTCGCTCGTTTTTAGAGACTGCGGTAGGAGCCATCGGGAAGAAACACACAAGTTCACCTACACCTAATTAGCAGATATGGAGTATCTTGCAAACATGCTCACCGTTTGGTCCAAAGACACCTTGGCATCTCCGTGGCATTGGGACATTATCCGCATGATTGCTTAGATGGGACACAATACCAGAGCGAGACTGCCTTTGCTCTTCTTCGTCTGACGAGTCTGAGTCTGAATCCACACCTCGCGGACCAAAAGAGCGCCGATGTACATCCGACATCCCTAGAAGGAACCTTAAACATGGCTCAAGACATGGCCGGGTATGTAGCCGAATTTTCCGGAGGCGGCGTAGTATATATGCGCGGTCTTTGAGGTTGATCTCAGGGCTCTTTTCGAGCTCAATGGTTGGTATAGCAGATCGAGCAAGCGAACGTGGGTATTCTGGAGGGAAGTGAAAGGTGATACGAATAAAAGCAGGCCCGCTTTCGCCCCAAGGGCCGTTTAGCGACAGGGTACACATTCGTTTTTTGGATACGTCGGTCTGTTGCCGAGCAAATCAATACAAATTGTGCTTCAGGCGTAAAGAAGTGCTGACCTTGATGAACTTGACTTTATTTCCCAAGGATTTATTCACTGTAGATATCCTGTACTCAACAAGTTATATGAGCACACTCATAATGCTCGGTGATTGTACGTACTCGTCTGCGAGGTCCTCTGCATCTCCATCTTCATTCGCTTCAAAGTCGCCACTACGGCTGAGACTCCTTTCGGATCTCATGTACGGCTGACTTGCCCTCTCGACACTCGTTGCTCGACTACCCAACATCGAGTTTTGGCCACTATCAATATCTCTCTCGACTTTGACACTAGACATCCAAAGCATTGGATCCATTCCGCTCACGCGGGCTCCACGAGTCATGAACCCGGAGCTTTTGGCCTTGGTTTCATGAATTTGGCTTGAGTTTCGATGGGGTGGATGAGGGGCATGAGGAGTCGTCTTTACGTTAGACAAAACATGCCGAGACCCAAGAGGTGCCGACAATGATGGAGTTGCAGGCGTGCTAGGAGTCGTGCTTGGTGGGATTCGGTATGTTTCGTTGGAAGCACCTCTACGAGGCATGAGGACTTCGATAGGAGAACCTGGCATGTGACCACAGTCCTAATGCATAGATGTTAGATCGGTGTGGACACTCAGGGTGGTACACACCTGCATGGTTTGTGGTTCAATTGGCCATAACCTTAATGTATTATCCTTCGACCATGTAACGAGTTGGAATTCGCGGTCATCTAAATCACAGGTTTTAGCTATCCATTCATAGTGTCTCCAAAAGAGAAGCGTACCAAAATTAGCATCTTGGCCGCCCGCAGATCGCCAAACATACTCCTTCACTGCATCTCTGTGCCCTTCGAATGCAATCGCGAGCTTTGCACCTCGAGGAACATGGGGCGAGGCTTTCTCAGAAGACATATCGAAAGCAAACATTTCGAGAGCCAGCATCCCTCGTTGAGGCAAAGCAAGTATTCCATCACCAAACGGAAGATTCCGTGCACGCCAGACAGGATACTGAGTCTCAATTTCGTTTTGAGGAGTCGGCTTAGATTTATCTTCAGAATCCGGGTTGACATTCCACAATTTGATCTTTTTGTCGAGAGAACAGCTAACAATCTCGCCGCGGTGCTTTCGAGACCAGTCTATCCCGTATATACGCGATTCATGCGCGGGAATCTCATATACCGGGACTGAGCCACGACGATCGTCCCAGATGAGGAGCGAAGTGTCGTGTGCTGACGCAAGCAAGTGTGGGTCTTGGCGGTTCCATTTAACTTGAGTAGCGGACGCTGCAAAACCATACAGATTAGCGCTGTTGTTTGCCAAACGAGACCTAAATTACCATTCCAAGCACAGAGACTTGGAATGTCATCTGTGTTAGACTTGGAACGACACGTGCCGGAAGCCAAGCACTTACCCGAAAACCGGTCGCTGTTTAGTACGCTAATTCAAGAAACGAAGTTAGAGCTAGCCTATTCGGCCACTACGAAATAATTCTTCGTACCAAATCCCATGTCCAAATCCAAGAATCTTATACACCACAACAACTTCAGTAATATGACCACCGCCAATGTATGAACCCCCTCACCAATGCCACAGCTGGAAACAATATCAGGTTCGAAACTATGCCAGTTGATATCAGTGATTGCACGGTAGTGAGCATGCAACCTCCGTTGGATTGCGTTTTGTCCAGGCATGTTCAAGTCCCAAACCAATAACTTCTGACTTGACGTGGAACAAATTAAGTTTGAACGAGCCGGGTGGGGGTTCCACTGCACATCTGCAACAGCCCAAGTACCGCCTTGCGGGATGAAACGAGGAGGATCATAAGGATTCTCGAGGTCGATTATAAACAGCCCTTTTCGTCTACAAGCCAGAAATTGGGTTGATCTCTTGTATGACACTCAAAGCGTCGGGCTTACGATGCGAGGCAAACATCACGATTAGCTGGGCTAATCGACATCTATATGGCTGTTACTACAATATAACTAACATTAAATCACACACACACTCACATTACTAACTGGCTCGCTGACATCAATCCTCAGACGCTTATAAAACGTGTTCTCAGTGGCTTGTTCCGGTTGTCTAGTCTCAAACTGATTTAACGAAGTGGCGTTCATAGGTGTTTTGGGCGACTCTGCTTGTATTTGAGAAGAAGCAAGGGGAGAAGAGGTTGAAGGTCGACGAGTGTGATAAAGGGATATTCTTTGTGGAAAAGTTTTCGGTCGTGAAGATCCAACTGCAGAATGAGGAGAAAGCAAGCCCTTTGAGCGAGACGCAGGGAGTGGAGCCTCAACATAGTTCTCCATTGAATTGAATTGATAGCTTGCACGTATGTACTGTGCCCAAATCTAGTTTATTCGGCGTGGTCTGGATTCCAATCGCTTAACGCTTTGATGGTCAGGTCTAAGATACAAAAGCAGTGGCCATATGGTTGTTGACACACGAAGGTCGATCCGTTTCCAATTCTGTTCATCTATCACTAAGCGCCGTGGCTCGCACCTAATTTATTTGCTTCCAAACCAACTCGGCAATCGAACGCATTGCGTTTTGAACTTGAGGAGCCTTGACAAACCCAGCATCTTCCGCGCCTAGCATAGCAGGCAGCCCTCTATCACCACCCGACGAAACAGAAGGAATCAGTGGCAGTTGTCCAAGCACTGGCGCTCCCATCTCATCAGTCGTCTTAATAAATGAATCTGGCGAACCAAAGAGATAGTGTCTGCTCGGAGGTTTGCAGTCGTGACATGTGTAATATGCCATATTCAGCACAGTACCTAGGATCTATTAGAAACAACCGACTTAGCTTAGAGATATTGATACAGCGTTATACTCACTGGGACAGACACCTTACGGAACATTGCAACACCTTTGCGAGCATCGATGAGGGCAACATCTTGAGGAGTAGATACGATAACAGCACCTGGGATCCATGTGGGTAATGAGAAGCGGACCCAGTATCATGCTTACCGGATACCTCTACCAGCTGGCCTAGCGTAAGTGCAACATCCCCAGTTCCCGGTGGCATGTCAATGACCAGAGTGTCGAGGCCATTTTGGCTACTGTCGTGTCCTCTCCAATCCACGTCAAACAACAGTTGTTGTACCGCCTTCTGGACCATCAGCCCCCTCCAAACAACTGCAGTATCATTGCTTTGAGGAATTAGAAACCCCATTGACATGCACGGAAGACCGTGGTTGACCAGAGGAACTAATCGACCATCTGTTTGAACAAACAAAATTAGATAAAGTCGTTGCATTTATTCACAGAGCACTACCTTTGGTAAGCTCTGGCTCTCCGACACCTTCAAGACCCATGAGCTTTGGGATGGATGGTCCAAAGATGTCTAAATCCAGCAAGCCCACTCGGCCGTATTTCGCCAGAGCAAGAGCAAGATTCACTGCCAGGATGTCATTCCACGCGTTTGTGTTCAAAGCAAACCAATGATACGAAACACTAACCGCTAACTGTGCTTTTTCCGACTCCTCCTTTACCACTAGCTACTACAACTACCTTTCGAACATTTGGAATAGGCCGTTTTACAATAGGGCCTCCTCGGCGAGGCATGGTCGGAGGTGCTTGACTCCCAGATCGTGGAAGACCCTAAAATTTTATTCAGCTAACCCGGAGGATGTGGAAATGATCACACACAAGTGGATTCTCATGAAATGTTTTGGCTGTTGAAGACAGTGTCCTAACCGGACTTGCATGGTACCTGCACCGAGGAACTATCTTTGGATAAATGCTCTTTGTACTTTCCCTAAGAAGCAGAAACATGGTGTCTACGAAAAATTTCCGCGTCGTTCACGTATATTGGT
The DNA here is from genome assembly GCA_037042815.1 of Ceratobasidium papillatum. Classification (NCBI taxonomy): domain Eukaryota; kingdom Fungi; phylum Basidiomycota; class Agaricomycetes; order Cantharellales; family Ceratobasidiaceae; genus Ceratobasidium; species Ceratobasidium papillatum. The sequence continues at coordinate 5,966 of JAYRCO010000189.1, read as the reverse complement.
ACACAGTATGGCTTATATAGCTTATAGTGGTTGGAGATAGGTAAAAACAGTCAAAGCATACGCAAATCGCGATCGCCTTCTATTGATGGTGGCGATTTGAAATACGCCACCCAAGCTACTTGCTTGACCTTGACTACTCCGTTCCCTTCTTAACAGCTGAGGAGCAACGATTAGAATCAGAGAATCAAACTAAACCTGGAAGGTTTTGCGAAACAGCTGCTGCTTATACCTGTCTTGTACCGAACGAAACTCTATCCTACCAGAGCTGTGACACTCGTGATTCAGTGAGCCTTTCGTCAAGTTCTTATGTTACTTATGAATTTCCATTAAACCTACTATAGGTAGCATGTTTGGTGATCAAGCCCTCTCGCTCATTATCGAGTCCAAGCGTGGAGAACTAACCGGAAACCTCCCCAAATACAACGACGAAACTGTCCGCAATTCAATTCGCGAACTCCGCAACCTCAGCAACGACCTCTCTACCTACGCGAATGCATTCCCTGACACCGACACGCTTCCTCCTGCTGGGCTACTCTGCACATCTACATTTTATCATCAAGGGATGCAACGAACAAAACGCTGTCTCCTGGCGTACCACGCCCATCGCATCGAAAAGCTGAAAGAACTCTACTGGTCCTTTGGGGGAGTCCTCCATCCTATCATCGGAGACCCAGCTTTGCGCGACAGACTAGCTCCGCATGAAATTGATTTTCTGCGCGAGTATAATGCGCTGGTCATGGACTACAAGTCCGACTTTGTTGACGTTCTTGATATCTCTGCTGGAATATCTCGCCCACCGAAGGATTTGCATGTTCAGATTAGGGTCGTTCGAGAGTGCGGAACTATACACACTGAGTTTGGCACAATAAGTTTTCAAAAAGGACAGCGGCTCTTGGTTCGAAGGGCAGACGTCGAACATCTTATTGTACAAGGCTATCTTGAAGAGGTTTGAATTGTTCATACGATCCAGGATTACACCATATAAAAAATGAACAAAAGATTGCAACAAAGATGCGAAGATACAAAAAGCAATACAACATTATCCATGAAAAGATCCAACTCAAGCTTGCTTTTGCTTTTTGACCTTTTTTCGCTTTTTACGAGGCTCAACCTCGTGTGTTCCATTCACAGTGACAGCCTCGCCAGTCTCCTCGTCATCTCCTTTACGCTTTTTGGCCTTGCCCAAACCCTGCGCTCCATTCTCCGACACCAAAAGCGAAGCAAATTGTTTCGTTAATGTCTGAATCGCCGGCGACGACTTGAACCTGTCCGAGTTCGCCAACGCCTCCCGAACATCTTTATCAAGAGTGGGGGCATCCCAAATATCCTGCAGGTTGTCGCTTGCTCGGGCGACTTTTCTTGTCAAGCGTGCAGCTTGGAGTCCGATTTTGAGAAGCTCCTTGGTTTGCGTAGCGTTTGGTACGTGGTCTGCTTGTTCACCTGCGCTGCGGAGGGTAAGATAGAGTGCATCCCGTACGAGAGGGATAAACGCAAAGAGTTCGTCGACCATGGGAGGTAGTTTTGCCTGCACATGAATTATCGGCTGCTGTTTCTCCAAGAACCAAATGGGACACTTACTAAAGGAGCAATCTGACTTAACATCGACTGAACCAGCCCCCACATTTGCATCTGACGATACACGTTCACTGCACCACTCGGTCCGCACTTCTCGATCATATGCTCCCTTAGTCCCCAAGCATACGTGACCTGCCGCACTACGAAGTCCTTCAAAAACGTAGGAGCAAGCTTCGAGTTTTTCCGTGTTGTAAAATCATCGATTGACGCTCGGTAGGTTTCCAATACTTGCTCATTGCCCTGGAGCACTCGTGAAAGGTATATGCTACACGCCGAGAGTTCCGGAAGGCCGGTCTTTCGTGCAATATCGTGAAGGTTCCGCAGATCCTCTATTACACTGGCTTCGTCGAATCCGCTAGTGGGCACTTCTTTGAGCTTGCTTATCCTTGAACGTAGGATTCCTGCTGTTTTTTCGGAGAGCTGGCGCTCGTCTGGACCACTGGATAGAATGATTTTGACGAGCGGAAGAATGATGCGTGGGACAAATGGACTTTGAGGTTGTTTGTTCAGGAAAATATCGAGTAGGTCGAGTATGCGGATTTTGAAGCGGGTGGCTTCCCGATGAGCACCTTGGTCGCAGAAGGTCAGCTAGGTATCATACCAAGACTATTCATATTGCTCACCCTTCTGTTCCTTCGGGTTCTCTCCAGCTTGTGACTTGAACACCTTCGCGAGATGCTCGTCCAGCTGCATCATCTGGTCATCATCCAGCATAATGTCGTCTTCCGAGTCCGATTCGTTGTCTTCGCCAGTGGGAGCCATCCCATTGACTTGGAGAGCCTCGGCGACCTGTTTTCTAAACTCGGGATCGACCTCGACTTCGGCATCGTTGTCCGACTCTTGTTCGTCCTCTTCACCTGATGATTCCGAGTCGTCTGATTCTGCATCGGCAATTCCGTTCAAAGCCTCTGCAACTTCTTCCTCCTCGCCTTCATCTTCCTCGCCATCTTCCTCGTTGACATCCCGCTGCTCCAGTTGCTAAGAACACGTCAGTTTAACTACTGAATACAATACAACTCTGGCACTCACCAAAAGGATTAGATCGATCGTGCTGCCCTCTGCTTGTCCACTAAGCATTCCAAACGCCGTCGTAGCCATTGTTCGGCTGAAACCAGACGCAGCCTCCATCATTCCCACAATAGCATCGACCAGCAAGTCAATAGACGAGTGTTCATCGTCGTTAACTGAGGAGCCCTTGGCTTTTTTTGAAAATTTGAACAACTTCTCGGTGGCGTCCAGGCAGGACTACGAGCGAGCCGGTTTAGCGAATCGTAACACATATATGAACGCAAGAAATAAATACCTCAAGCACATCACTATCAGACTCATCTTCCGCATACATTTGAAGCAGTAGCGCAGATATCAAGAGCTCAGCTCCACGGGTTGCTTCCTCCTCTGCACCACCCTTTTTCTAAACACAGATTATAAGCGTGCTAATCTAACGATTTCTGGCCCCAAATGCGTACCTTTTGAAGAGCCTTCAACACCTTCTGAGCCCGTTTCCTCAGCTCGCTATCGTCTTCGTCGGCTTCGCTCAATGGGGCAACATGCGCCGAGTCTTGCTGAAGAGTTTCAACTACTTTTAGCACCTTGGTTACCCACAACTCGCCGTCGACCGTGGTCGATGATACACGACTGGCTTGCCCTGATTCACCTATATGTGCGTTAGCTTGACAAAATTGATTGATAATGGCAGTGAGTTTACTCTTGACAGTCTTGGTTTGGCTTGTCAGATCTCCAAGCATAGTCAAGAGTTTTGCGCGACATATGCTCCGCAATGAGTCCGATAACGGGGGTTTGGTAATGTGATGTATCTACAGCGTTACATCAGTATCTGGCAATACACAGTATTGAATAACTTACAATGGAAAGGGGGCTGGCCTTATTCTTCTTCGTCACAGTAAACATCCCATGAAGCGTAAAAAACTCCAAGATTGAGCCAACCCATTCGTCGTCCTTCGGTATGGAGCCGTTACGCATTAACGCAGATAGTTGCTCCACGACGTACCGACGCTTTGTATCCTGTTCGCTTGGGTCGACACTAATAGTAGGTGTAAAATAACATCCATAAACCGAGTGTTCGAAGGAACGTACTTGGATTCGTTTTCTCTAAACTGTGTGACCAAAGAGGCTGTATATTGCTTCACACCTTCGATGTCTGTCGACGCAAGTATAGTCTCCACCGTCTTTGTCCGAGTGATCCTATCGAACTGCTGGTTCCCGTGCGCGCCTTGGAGATGCGTCACCAAAGAGAACCCGACGCTAGGATGTCTCTCGACAGCATTGACAATTTCAGAAGCCTAACGCCTCAGCATAAGCATCAACGAACAGAGTTTATTTTCGAGGAAGGACGTACCGCCTTCTTGGCTGCTTTGTGCAAAGTCCTATCTGGAGACGCCAAATGGTTGATCCAAGATCTCATAAAATTCGGAGTAAAGAGATATTGGAACTCGGTTGGGGGCAAGATAGCCAGTGCATGCTCAAACACTTGGAATCCCCATGACTTGCGTTCTGGCGAGGATGTGGCAGCAAACAGAGACTCTTTAGGTGCGTTGCTTAGTTAGTAGACTAGTGGTTGACTGGGAGAGCTTACCGTCTACGCAGACTTTGTAAAATTCGGCAAACGATACTTTAGCTTTTCCATCGGCCAAAGTCTGAAGGATAGTGTTCCAGACAGAGTGTATTTGGACTTTGAACTGTCCTCCCTGGACATGTTTCACATCTGGTTCGTCGCTATCTTCAACTTCTTTAAGTATTCGGGCGATTGCTGAGAGGTTGGATGAAGACAACAGTGAGGCATTGCGGAAGGTAGGTGCGAGGAGCTCTTTCCATGGTTGAGAAGGGTCGAGCTCTTGCAACGAAAGTGTAAGGGCCAGCTTGTCGGGTGTCCATTCGGTTGCACGAGTCTCACGATAGATCGTGTTCAAGGTCCAGTTGGCAGCTTCCTGCTTCCACTCTACTTCTGGCGTGGTGGTATAAAGAAGCTTGATAGCCAATACAATGGCCCACCAAGCGCTCTCCCTCAACCAAGACTTCTTGTCGCCCAAGTTAAGAAGCTCCGAGATGGCAGTTTGGTACGCAGCGAGCGAAGAAGCCGGTAGGCCAGACCCATCGGACGAAGGTAGGCGAGTAGTCCGGAACAAGAGCCCAGATTGAGCGACCGCCGTGAGACCAAACAGTCTAGCAAAGAGTGTATCTCGAATTTCTTGGCCTTTCATCGCGCCACTCGTGACCGAGGCTTCAAGTATGGACGAAATGATACCAGTAGCATCAACGGTGATGAGTCGGGTTAATAGCTAAGTCAAACATAAGTTAATAAGTAATTATGCTACAGCTTGTTTGCTTACCTCGGCCAGTGCAACCGAGAAACCTAACCGACTGCTCTCCCTGGGACTTGCCAAACCTCGAATAAGCCGTCGGAGCGCATACTTGACGTCCTCCGAATTAAGGTAGTCAACCGCCTTTGGGCCATCCTTTTCATCATCAGAGTCCTCCTCTTCCGAATCCTCCTCTTCGCTCTCTTCAGCTACAGCCTTGTTCTCTTGAAACTGTTCTAGACTGGTTATAAGTTTAACGGAAGCGTCTAGTCGCTCGTCAGTCGAGGCCGAAGACAAGTGCCAAAAGAGCGGAAGTGTAGTCGACATTACAGTCGATTTAGCCCTGTAATTGTGTTATCATAAAGAACCCAAATATAGTGTTGTGCATCATACCTTGTGGTGGGCAAGCAGCGGAAACTTTTGAACGGTGTTAATTTCCAAACACCGACATCAGTGGCTGTGCCAATTTTTGGGTCTCCCGCTTACTTTTCTACTTCACCACATTCAACCATGGAATACAGAGTATTTACTGGAGACGACAAGGGGCAAATCAAGTCCATACTATGCGAGATACCTGATGGTGCAAATTCCAAAGAAACGTATATCACTCCAACGATAATAGGACCGGCAATCACCAGTGCTGAGCAGATTAAAGCACCCATTCAACGGCTTCGATGCCATCAGGAACCTGGCTCGGACTCCAGTATAGTGAGGACGCTTTACCCGTTCTAAATATGCCGGAAACTCAGGCTCATCTATGCAGTAGCTTGCAGCCACCCAGGCAGATGGTCAAGTTACGACGTATTCTTATACCCAGAACTCCACCGACCTTCCAGTTATATCAAGCTGGAAAGAAACTAGGCTATCTAGTGCAGACAAATTTGTCGGACTGGAAGCTATACCTGGGTATGACAGAAGAAGCAAAATTTGTGCCGCCTGTCGCTGAAGAACAATCCCTATAGTAAAGGCTGGTTAACCTGCACACAACATGGCCGGCTCCGGCTCTCGCATGCTCTCTCCGAAACCTCCGAAATACCAGATCTAACAGCCTCGCTGCCAATGCGACTCAATGAT
>JAYRCO010000188.1:0-40910 GCA_037042815.1 Ceratobasidium papillatum | reverse complement strand
CACTCCGCGCCGCCATTCCGCGCCTAGCGCGATGCACAAAGCGCTCGTATCGAAGTCGTTCACCGTGAGCTCTTCATATCTGTTTCCTCTCTCCCGAGCTCCCACTCCACTCCCAATCATATTAGCCCTTGTCCGCTAACAGCATGCCCCCTATTCTGTACTTATAGGGCTACTATTCATCCAAAAGAATCACCACGCCTCCATAGGCCCACTTTACACTTTCAATAGCTGTATGATGTATGAGCCGTTTTAGTCATCCGTACATGCTCGCACTACTAGATCTACTTGTTGATTGATTGTCTGGCATTGAGCGTGGCATTGTAAAGTCTGTATAAGCAGTATAGTGGTCGCATGGTATCCTAGGCGATTGGATTAGTCGTGGCATAAAATCATCACCAATTGGCTTCACGTTTGGTTCGCCTTTACCGCAGACCATTTCAGATAATTTGAGGATGAATTGTTTGGAACGAACAGCACAGACAACCCTTCAAATCTTTCCAACTCCGGAATATTGATCCACAACTGCTTTGAGCGAAGACGGAGCGTCTGTTGGGAATGAATAAGGGACCGATGTAAACGTTCCGGTGCGAGTGATATTATTCTTGCCCGAATTTAGGTAAAGATTATCTGCGCTTATTTTAGCTCAAAATATCATTAAGCAAGATTATCTGGACTTACTTGACTCGTTGGCATAACCGTCAGGCTCGTAGTCACCGGTTGGGTTATCCTGCGGAGTGATGAACGCTTAGATGACGTTAAATCTATGTCTGTCTGAAGTAGCACTCACCGGGCTATCGTCTGGGACCACAAAACCATAGGAGCAGATGGGCTGAGTGACATTGCTGAACACATTTGCTTGCGCCAGCACCTGCCCTTGGGATCGAGTGTGTATACCCCTATGAGATAATGTGGTCAGCCTAAGTTAAGATACAACCGCATGGACTAAGACCTACTGTGTGACAACGTTCTCGAACAGATTGTTGTATACATGTACTGTACCAAATCGAATGGCTACACGTGTACTGTTTAGTATTGGTTTGCTATTCATTGGGTTTGTGTACTCACCTGGAGTACGTGTGTGCACATTCTTCCACGAATTATGATGGCTGTCCATGTATCATGAATGTAATCGAGGGACATAATCGTAAAATCCACATACTATGTAATCTTGAAGTGACCAGTATCCTCGGCTGCGTTGCCAGGATCATGTCCAATTAGTGACGACTTGTAGTGGTCATGGAATTTGTTCCCTGTTGCAACTCATATCAGGCCAATTCACAATACGGAGCAGAAAAACGTACACGATACAGTGATATAGTCGTCCGCATGGGTAATGTCTACCTGACCGTCATAATAATCGAATCCATGATCGGTGTCCGAATAGAACTCGTTATGGTCAATCCAAATGCGGTTACTCTTCTGGACAGTGATACCGTCGTTGCCTTTGACTTTGCGGACGACCAGATTGCGGATGATGACGTTAGAGACCTTACTCAAGCTAAAGCCTCCTCCTTCAATTATTGCTGTGCTTCCTACACCAATGATTGAGCTAAAAGTAATATTAGAATAATAGAATCAAGAATAAATATAGGACGAACGTATTATTGCCCACGGTGATGCGGTTTGAGCTATTTGCGAGTGTCCCAGATACGTATATGATTTTGGGCGTGTTGGTCTAGGGGGAAAGGTGAAGTCAGTATCCTGTTACGCCTGGACTTTAAGCTAAAGGACAATCAACCTTGGCAGCGGAGATCAGCGCATCCCGAGTAGTGACGTTATAGACGGTACCTCCAGCTCCACCAGTCGTTCCTTCACGTTATTTTAGTCTATTTTCACAACAGACATATCTTTTACTCACCTCCGCCCAATGTTCCGTAGCCGTAGAGCTTGAAATCTTGTGCCAGCGCACCTCCCAGAGCCGCAGCAGAGCATACAGCAAATGTACCCAGCCTCATATTTGATCACTTAATAGATGTAGGTAGAGAACAACTGGTCACCAGTTCTAGCTTATATACTTTGCAAGCCCAGAGAACCAGCGGCATCTTTTTGCCAGCGCAAGGCGCAGCGGCCCGCGAGAATGATGCGACCCGAGTACAAGTTGGAGCCATCAGTAATCTAATCGTCGATGCCAAGGAGAGAACACCCTATAATGTACTCCAGAAGCAAGAATCGACTGCTCGCATGACTGAGGTACAGTCCAAATTTACCCCGCCGGACCGTTGCTCACGTGCAAGTGTCACTTGGAGATGTATAGGACCAAGCCCTAACAAACTTCCTCTGATTGATCGACCATGTCAAGTTTACCTCCACAAGGATCTTCCGCGCCTCCTGCCGCCGCTGCCGCTGCCGTGCTCGTACAATCGCAGCCGGTCCCAGAAGATGCAATTCCTATACGAGGCCCAAATTTCGATAAGCCTTTGGACCTGAACACCCTACTTGGTGGCTATGAGCAAATTGGGTTCCAGGCTACGAGTTTAGGCAAGGCGATTCGCATCGTTGACAACATGGTAGATATACTACATTGCGAAGAATCACTTAATATGAACTAAGGGATGGTGTTTACTACTTAGAGGAACTGGCGCCTCTCGGATGAGCCTCTTACCGAAGATGAATCTCCAGACTACACCGACCCTGCCGTACGCGCCGCAACCCGATGTACCGTCTTCCTCGGCTATACCTCCAACCTCATCTCATCTGGTCTCCGCGAAGTCATCCTTCATCTTGTCAAGCACAAGCATGTCTCGGCGGTTGTTACTACCGCTGGAGGAATTGAAGAAGATTTTATCAAGTGCCTCAATCCGACATACCTCGGCGACTTCCATCTAGATGGTGCAGACCTACGAAAAAAGGGAATGAATCGAATTGGAAACCTCGTGGTCCCGAACGACAACTATTGCAAGTTTGAGGACTGGGTGACACCGATTTTGGATGCGATGCTGAAGGAGCAGAACGAGACTGGAGAGGTATGGACGCCGAGCAAAGTTATTAGGAGGCTAGGAAAGGAGATCGACCATGAGGAGTCAGTATATTACTGGGCATATAAGGTACGTCTTGGCCAACACATACATGCTCGGTCTCACACAAGTCGCACCCCAGAATGACATTCCGGTTTTTTGTCCAGCGCTAACGGATGGATCGCTAGGAGACATGATCTATTTCCACTCGTTTAGAAACCCTGGCCTGACTATTGACATCGTACGAGACATTCGAGCAATCAATGACCTATCGCTCAAGGCAAAGAAGGCGGGGATGATTATTCTGGGTGGAGGGGTGTGCAAACACCAAATAGCGAATGCGATGCTCATTGTGAGTTAGATATTTTATTGATGCATGGATTTATTTTAACTGGCTTGCAGCGAAATGGTGCTGACTTCTCCGTATACATTGTGAGTATCATCGTGCTCTGAGTGACATGCCCACCTCACATATCGATTCATAGAACACGGGACAAGAATTCGACGGCTCTGATTCTGGAGCCCGCCCTGACGAGGCTATTTCTTGGGGCAAGATACGAGCAGGCTCTGAGACAGTAAAAGTAAGTTATATTATTTTTCTTCTTCTTTTACACTAAGTGCAATGAGATACATAGGTTTTTGCAGACGCCACCCTCGTCTTTCCTCTGCTCGTGGCTGCGACGTATGGTAAATCCCACTGGGAGAACGCTAAACCATCTTGATTTATGTACACATCAAGTAGACAACAAAAATAGAAGTGAAATGAAAGATTGTTTGCCCCGTATCTGTCTCAAACGCTGTATGCTAGAAGCGTATGAGTCAATAGGAGGGCGTTCGATCTAGGCTACAAAATAGCAGACAGTGTCTGCAGCCTCATATACAAGGTTGGATAGTCTACCTTGTGTAAGAGGCTAATTCGGCCACCTTTCACACTCACAGGTACTCCCAATAAAAACCGAATAAACACTTAAACTTGATCATCAGTCATAACTGCGATCGTACCGATTACACGAACGATCTCGTCCACCCTCTTTCCCAGGTTGTTCTTTCCACTCTGCGAGGTTAGGATAGGTGCTGTGTGATCCGCTTGTGGTGCTGCTGATAAACGAAGGAACGGATTGCTAAGTGATGCTGCATAAGCGGTGTGTAGGGTTTTAAATATCTGTAGCGAGGGTGGGTCACTAAAGCAGCCAGGAGAAAGTCGGAGACAACGACGCACATGAGTAACATCTGCATCGCGTACAACATAATCCGCCAGAGCGAGCGCCAGAATGATTTTTACGCGAGTTGGAGTGATATAGCCTGGGGGCAAACGTAAGGCCGGACATACGGCCGGACTAAAAATCTCACCATAGACTGCTAGATCCTCCATAGTATACAGCAGCCCTAGATAACAGTCTCCGCTCTTGCTAGAAGCGACTATAGAAACAATCAGTTGCCGAAACACGCCGATAGCTTGGGCCGACCCACTCCGTTCGTCAATCACATCCAAGCTCGTATGGGCAACATAGTGATACTTGAGCTCGGCATCTTTCGAATTTGTGTAAGTTTTGACAAGGATCGGTGACTGGTTGTAGATGAACGCAACTGCGTTGACTCGCATCCGTGACTGCATGTCGACGCGCTTAAGATAGTCCACCCGATCACGGCCGTTTTGCCTTGGTCAGCGATCAGTCAAATAAAGCGCTGCCGGTTCCGAGGCTTCCTGAGAGCGCGCCACAACTTACATCTCCCGATTTCAGACGGCCCGAATTTCGCCTGGTCACCGTCGAGGTTTTCTTAAAATCACAACTACTGCAGTTGAATCCGTGTTACCATGAAGATTGCTATCACTGGTGCGTCTGGCCTTGTGGGTAAAGGGGTCGTTCTCGAGGCTCTAGAGCATACGACGCATGAGCTTAGGCTTATTGACGCGCGCGAGCCTGCTGAGAGGATGGAGGGGGGTCGGGTAGAGTACTTCAAGGTTGACTTGAGGGACTACAAGGCCTTTCACGCGGCCTTGGTTGGAGTAGATGCATTGGTGCATCTAGCAGTGGGCGGGCTACACGGCGCACCCCCATATGAATCACAGGACATACACAACAACATGGTGGTTCTGTCCTTCAACGCGTTGCAAGGTCCGTTGATACTACTAGTTGTCTTACAAGGGGGTTTGGGGCTAATTTTTTCCAATATGCAGCGGCTGCAAACCTTGGGATACGACACGTTGTGCTTGCAAGTAGTGTCAACGCGATCGGTGCTCTCTTCTCCAGTGATCCAAAATACGACTATTTCCCACTCGACGAAAACCACCCACACAACCCCGAAGAAGGCTATTCCGTTGGGTAACCCTTTTCCCTCAGCCTCATGGTAAAATTCGGCGGCTAACATACCTCCCACCTCCCTCCCTCCCCAAAGAAAATACATTCTCGAAATTCAAGCGGCTGCATTCGCCCGGAGATATCCCAACATGTCTATCTCCAGCCTACGCTTCCACTACATAAGCTCTGAGCGTCCCAACTACGAGAACCAGCTCGACACCGAAGTACGCAAAGACATGTGGGCTTGGACGAACCTACGCGCCGCTGGGCGCGCATGTATGCTCGCGCTTGAGGTCGAGTGGACTGGCGCAGAGGTGTTTTACATTGTTGCTCCCGAGCATTGTGCCGGTGGACACGATGCGTTGGAGCTTGCGGCTAGGTTTTACCCGGGAACGAAAGTGGCTAGTACCATGGGTCCGAAAAGCGGGTGAGTTGTGGCGCTTTGGGGCCGAAGTTCGAATTCTTGCTGCTGAAGATCTACGACAGGTTCTACGACTGCTCCAAGGCCAGGAATATGCTGGGCTGGGAACATGACGGCGGGCGGATGCCAAGCAAGGCATGATAGTGTTCATTCTGTTGTTGCGTATTTGTGACCTGGCGCTTAGTGACAAAATATATACATACAACGGTTGTTTCCAATTAGTCACCGAGCGAAAAATGACCGACCGACAACCACCTGCTGCCGCTCATGTGGACTAATCTTCCGAGTTTTTTCCTCTCGCTACGGGCTAACCGCCAATTGGCCAAGAGTCAACAGCACGCTTAATGTGCTGGTAACAACACTGAATCGCTACTTCTCTTCCCTCTCCCCCACCTCTCCACCTCCCCCACCATGAGGATTGTCATCTCCGGTGCCTCAGGCTCACTTGCACAAGGTCTCATCGAGGTTTCACTCGCTTCTACAAACCATACGCTTGTTCTTGTTGATCGAGTCTTGCCACCCGAAGACCGCATCATACACGATGCTCGGGTATCATACGAGACCGTCAACTTGCTCGAATATGCTTCGTTTGCTCGAGTCGTTCAAGGCGCAGATGCGTTGGTACACCTTGCGGCGTATGCTCAGCCGTATCTTGCTGCTCCCGACGTCATACACAATACAAACGTGGCACTCTCATTCAATGCCTTGCAAGGTAGGCTAGCTTTATCATGTACGCATAGAGTAGATACACTGACATTTTGAATGTGTAGCGGCCGTGGATGCGGGAATTAAGCATGTCGCGTTGGCAAGCAGCGTAAATGCAATTGGAGGTGCATACTCTAAAGTTCAGAAATACGAATACTTTCCTATCAACGAGGACCACCCACCGTTTGTTGATGAGCCTTATTCTCTCTCGTGCGTAACTCACACCCTTTTCTTATGCCCCAAATTAAGCGCATTGACCTTACAGCAAACAAATATCCGAGTTTCAAGCCTTTTCTTTCTCTCGAGCACACCCAGACATGACCATCTCCTGCCTACGCTTCCACCATGTCGTACCTACCCGCAAACACATGACGAGTGCCGACTCGCTCCATAATAACTCCAAGGACCTCTGGGGCTGGACCGACGCCCTGGCAGCTGGACGTGCGATACTACTTGCGCTTGAGGCACCGTGGACAGGGTGCGAGGTGATGTACATCGTTGGAGATGAACACTGTGCGGACGGGAAAAAGGCCGGAGACTTGGCAGAAGCATACTTCCCAGAGGCTATAATGAAGACACGGATGGGGGATAAGGAAGGGTGAGTCATTCGATTTACATGGGTAGTGTAATCAAGGGATATTGACGAAATTGGACATTTAGATTCTTCGATTGTTCCAGAGCGGAGAGGTTGATCGGGTGGAAGCATACAGGCGGGCGTGAACCACAGTCGTCTCCACTTCATGCCATACCAACTCCTAAAGACGGAGGGAAACGAACCAGCAGCTGTCTCATAATGTAACTGTAAACTAGCATGCAACTCTGTATATTCATTAGCTTTTTTCCCATCATCTCATCTGATAAACACCCAAGAGCTACTCTAGGGTATGCAAAACCAACAACTAAGTTCTAGACATACAAAAAGATATAGTCGTACATTATCGAACGAACAAAGCGTGCCCCAATGTCCCCACAAGCTCTATAATTCAGGTCCAGCAGACGGAGGCGAGACAGGCGCAGGCTCGCGTGCCATATATTTCACATGCTCTGGCTTGAGGTCCTCAATCCGAGTGACACCAAGTAGACGCATACCCGTCTCAATCTCTTCCCGCATGATCTGCACCGTCCGTCGTACGCCTTCCTCACCCCATGCTGCGTTTGCGTACAAAAATGGTCTGCCGAGCCCGACAGCTTTTGCGCCAAGGCAGAGAGCCTTGATGACATCTGTTCCGCGCCGTACACCACCGTCAATAAACACTTCCATCCGCCCTTCTTCGAAGATGTCTGGTCGTTTTTGTCGGAGTTCGTACAAGACATCAACAGGAGGCGGGGAGCTGCATCCCAATGTTAGTCGCGCCACGAAAAACACCAAGAAAAAAAACGCACAAATCCAACTCCCGTCCACCATGATTACTCAACACAATCCCCTCCACGCCATGCTCATATGCCTTCTCGGCATCCTCCACGCACTGGATTCCCTTGACTACGAGCGGCAACTTGGTGATGCCTCTAATCCACGCAATGTCTGCCCAACATACATCCGGGTCCTGATACCCCGATATCGCCTGCGCCACACCTTGGCTCTTCGTCCCATTAGATGGCTTTGCGCCATACTGCGCTGGCCCGAACGAAGATGATTCTGGTTGCTTAGCGCGGCGGTCAAGTTCTCGGTTCCCTCCTACGGCGGCGTCGACTGTGACCATGAGCGCACGGAAGCCCATGGCCTCGACCTTACGTAGAAGTGCTTCAGAGAGGTCCCGTTGCTTGTTAAGGTAGATTTGAAATATGAGTGGTTGGGTTTGGTCATCCTGCTGATGTTGGTTCTCGGTACGTGTAAGTGGTGTGGTGGAGGACGAATGTGTTTGGGACGGAGAGGTAAGAGATGTCGTAGACGCAGAGGGCGAGAAGTTGGTTGAGCGGGCGTCGGTGATTTCTTGGAGAGAGCAAGAAGCATTGATGCTGATCCCCTGTATGATTCCTTCTGATGCAACTCCGCGCGTGATACCCACTTCACCTTGTGGGTGGCCAAGGCGAGCGAGTGCGGCAGGAGAAACAAAGATCGGAAGGGAAGTAGGGATGCCAAGGATGGTGGTGGATGTTTGAACACTAGACACTCTGTTCATTCTAAGCAGGCTAATTAGTTTTTCCACTCGAGCAATATAGAAGAGGACGAACACTCGTGGGCGGAACCAGTAACGACGGAAGGCATAGGCATTTTCTCGGTAGGCTGGCACAGGCTCAGAACGAATTGTGCACACGTGAGACGAAAATACTCACAAAATTCATCATCACCCGCACTCCGATAATACGCCCAAGCAGTTTGGCTCAGCACTGTCCTCGCAAGCCTTTCGATGTCCGCCAAATTAATCGCAGCATCAGGGTGCGGCAATACCGCGCGTGCGCGTTCGATCCTAAGCTCCTCTTCTGTCAGCTGCGTCGTTAGCGCAGGCATTGTCGCTGGGTCAACCGAGCCTATGTGCATCTCGGGCGGGAGTGTGCCGAGAGTGTCGGGTGGATGGATTGGGATAAATATACGCGTCGCATCCGACCCAGCAGCCTTGAGAATCGGCGCAATGCCGCCTGGGTGGTCGTTTAAAAATCCAGTGACGTCGTAGACCTCGCCATTGATGATGACCCAGCATGAATCTCGCGAGTTGTGCCTTTGGATTTCGTCGTACGGGATGAGTCCACCTGATGCGAGCTCGAGTGTTTCTCCCTTGGCCAGGTCAGAGTGGTCTACAGTGCGCGGCAGGAGCTTGTAGCCGACGAGCCCAAGCGTGACACCTCCAACACCAAATGCAAACGCATACACCCTCCGTGCGGTCTCTTGTCCAGGTGCACGCAAGGCCCTTGACACTGTACGAGGACTCGCTTGAGCCGCAGACGTAGTTAGTGTCCGAAACTGCTGCAGGGCGTGTCGGCGCAACATCAGCCCAAGTCGTGCTGTCGTCGGTAAGAGGAGGTCGCTCTAGCATGTGCAAACGCGCCGTCGGTTTTGAGCCTCGGAAGATCGCTTACCGGCCCGGACATCCGGCGGTATGGTGTCCTCGGGCTTTCTTCCAATTGGCCCTTCCCCACACCGGATCCCCGATCTATTAGTGTTGATGTTACCGACGGACGAGATATGTATACTCGTAGCGCAAACCACTATGCTCTCGTTGCTGCTAAGCTCGTCTGTGTTGCCTGCAGAGCGTAGATACCTCGGCGCCTCCTCGGCGTTACTACGTGCCATCGTCAATGAGCAGCGTGATCGGCGATTCGGCCAGTCGTTTTACTGGTCGAGCACGGCGTTTATCTAGCTTGTCCGTTCGGCCTAGATACTCGATTTGTAGCTAGCTCCGCCTGCGGCTCGCCTTTTAAGCGCTAAGTTTAAATATCCGATGTCCCAGACAAAATTGAAAAGTTATTCTGAACCAGGTTAGAGCTAGCTTGGCGGTCGGATGGCGCCTGCCGCGCCTAAAGAACTTGGCTCAAATTATATTGTTGGGTTCGTTTCACCGGCGCTACCTCCAGCGTATTCGGCGGCAAGTGTCCCAATTGGCCTGCCTGATATACAAGATCCAAGAAATGCTGTGCTAGATGATCTGGTTCTTTGGATTTGAGGTGACGACTACAAAACACTATACGCATATACGCATATTTAATTTAGCCAAACGTTTCATAAACAGCATACATGAAAGGCAACAATATGAAAACGATACATAGCGCGAAAACAAAAAGAAAGCATAGTCATAGTCATAAATAGTTCGTGTCATCTCATAATATCGTATAAATCGAACCACTTGTTACCTCAAGAACGGACCCAGTCTCCGCTAACCTATACTTAAAGCTTCCCACCGCCATAGCGTCTCTCCATCTCCCCCAGGACAACTTGCCCATCCAATATAACGCCCAGCCGCTTCCGCGCAGCTTCTCCAGAGCTCTTGCTGGTGCTGATGCTAGCAATCTCGGCCCGGGCCTGGTTCTGAAGAGTTGCTGGCCTCGGCTTGCGCGCGAGCTCAATCTCCAGCTCTGCCTGGCTCATCTTTCGATACGTGCTTTGACGATCTTCCACGCTCATTGGACGGCCAGCAGAAGCCGACGGTCCGAACGGCTCGAGATTGTCCCACTCGAACGGTGCATGTGGCGAAGAAGGCACGTCTTGGTCTGCAGTCAGCGGTCCCTCTCCATGTAGAATCGTAAACTCGGGAAGGAGTAACGTATCTGCCGCACTGCCTTTGCGCGAAATTGCTACAACTGACGCCTTCCTTGACGCAACTGAAACCGCTAGGTCCAAGGCTTCAGCTGCAACCGCGGCGTCATACGCGGCGTAATGCGCTTCCATCCCACCATAGAACCCGTTTAGTGCCAACCAATGAGCATTGATATCACCTCGCTCGCCCAACTGGGCTTTCATCGCCGTAATTGTATCGCGGTCGAGTAGGCGTGGTTTGACGCGGCGCGAGTCAGGTGTGGGACGCAATGTACGAGTCGAAGGATCGAGGTTGGCGGGAGGATTGTGTGGGTCGGAAGGTAGGCCGTACTTTCGTGCTCGCCGAGGCATGATATTGTCAACTTCGGCCTCGTTGGCCCAGGCGTTGGTGAGTACGCTGGAGAGAGCCGGAAGACGTTTGGCCTGTCGGTGAGATGGACGGGACTCTGATACAACACGTCGGATTGACTGAGACGCGCGTGTCGAAGTTGAGGGAATAGGAGGAGGAAAGGATTTATCTGGTAGGATGACTGGGATAGACATTGTACCGTGAGCCCGTATGCTCTGAACTCTACTCCAGCCAGATGAAAGAAGGCTTCTAACCGAGTTAGATTGAACGAGCGAACGGAGTTAAACCTAAAGCCAGAACGGTTGATCCACAAAGTATCACGGTGCCGGTGATACGCAGAGGGGGGAGGTCAACAAACGAACGCGAGGTGGGCACGCAAGTCTTTGTATGGTGCGTGGGCGTTGTTTGTTGTTTGGCTGTTTACATGCTTTGATACGGATGGTCAAGGTCCAATCTACACACGCGTTCTGTGTGCGTAAGGTTTATGCTTGGGCCGCCAAGCTGTGTGGGTCAAGTTATGGGCACACAAAGAAGGACGGGCGGGTCGTTATCACGTGAAGCCATGGTCTTGTATAGTTCCAACTGCGAATGAAATCCGATGAAGATGAAATAGCCACTATTATGCCGGTGCCTTCCATGGAAAGATCGGCCTATAGGAACATTGGCCGGAAAATGAGTTTGGCGAAAATTTCTTACCTTCACGAAGTACGACTTGGAAGCAGCGGCGTCGACCCCACATAGTCTACTTTTGCTATCATGTCTTATCAGTTATTCGCCCACACAGTCATATATCATCTGTATTCCGACGAAGGTTGTGCCCCAAGCCGCCCTGAACCTATGCATCGAACCTCTCACCGGGTCGGTCCGACATGCCGAGAATGACGCCACGGAGCGTACTTATAGAACGGTCTTGGCGACGGTTCGGCCATTCCCTCGAGATCTTCAAGGGGCAAAGCGTAAATACCCGAGTGCGGAGGGCTAAGGTGCTTTCAAATACCTCTAGCCGACGCTCTTAAAACCTTCTCCACGCTCGCCTGAGTTCCCCCACTCGCCCTCCTTCCCCCCATCTCTCCCTCCTTCCCCCCATCTCTCCCTTGCACGCATTTCACGACCCTACTTCATCCCCGCGTGTCAAGACCAAGATGGCGACCGACTACAAGCCGGGCGGCGAGCATGCCTACGTCGAGGATGCCTCTGTGTCCAAAATTGCGTCGAATGACCCTCTGCGTAACGTCGACGCCGAGTTTGGCGGAACAGAAGAACGTAAAAGGATGGAGAAAAAGCTCTTGCGCAAGCTCGATGCGCGAATGAGCATCATGGTTGTGATTTATATTCTCAACTACGTGAGTACTGCTTAAACTAAGATGGCGGGAGGGTTGGAACTGACCAGTGGACGGCACATAGATTGATAGGAACAACGCTGCCGCTGCCAGGCTGCGTGGGTTCGAAACGGATCTGAAGCTCAAGGATCAAGAGTTTGCCACGCTCCTATCCATTCTCTATGTCGGCTACATTTTGATGCAGGTGCCGAGGTATGTGATGCTCCTACCCCATTCGCGACTAGTCAAGTGACTAAAACTTTGATGACCTTTAGTAACATGTTCTTGAACTGTAAGTACCAACACGTCAGGCTAAGCTCCTAGCGTGTAAACTGACGTGGTTGACAGACATCGGCAAGCCGTCGCTGTACCTCCCTGTATGCATGCTCGTCTGGGGCACCATTTCCGTTTTGACGGGCATCACACACAAGTAAGCTCGCCTATCGTTCATCAATCAAAAAATAGATTTACTCACGTCCTCGCAGCTTTGTCGGCGCGCTCCTCACTCGCTTCTTCCTCGGCTTTGTTGAAGCGGCATTCTTCCCCGGTGCCCTATTCTTGCTCTCGAAATGGTACAAGCGCGAGGAGCTCGGCGTGCGAACGGCAATTCTTTACTGTGGTAACTTGTCCTCGAACGCATTTGGTGGACTTATTGCTGCTGGAATTTTGGATGGCATGGAGGGCAAACTTGGGCATGCGGCGTGGCGTTGGCTGTTTTTCATCGAGGGAGGGTTGACGATGGCCGTCGCCGTTGCCGCGATCTTCATCCTGCCGGATTTCCCGAGCACTACCCGGTGGTTGA
This sequence comes from Ceratobasidium papillatum, assembly GCA_037042815.1. Taxonomy (NCBI): domain Eukaryota; kingdom Fungi; phylum Basidiomycota; class Agaricomycetes; order Cantharellales; family Ceratobasidiaceae; genus Ceratobasidium; species Ceratobasidium papillatum. The sequence continues at coordinate 27,871 of JAYRCO010000188.1, read as the reverse complement.
GCCCAATGGAGCGTAGGCTGGCTGAGGTCCGCATGGCTGAGGTGAGCTATCCCTGGTTTGGAAATACATCAACTTGACTAACTAGTGTGTATTTATAGGATGCTGGAGGAGAGACCGATCACGATACGTCTGACGAGGGTGCGTTCCATGGGCTTCTCCTGGCAGTCAAGGACTGGAAGGTCTGGTGGCTCGCGCTCGCGTTGACGGCGCAGGTTGTTGGCTTGAGCTTCAACGCGTACTTTCCCAGTGAGTTGTGTTGTTGCTGTAGTCACAAAGTAACCGAAATTAATTTCGGCGACTATAGCTCTTACCGCTACTCTTGGATACAGCCGCACCATTTCTTTGCTCTTGTGTGCTCCACCTTGGGCTTTCGCAACTATTGTTGCGTTCCTCAACGCGCGCCATGCTGACAAGACTGGCGAGCGTTTCTATCATATTGCCGGCCCGCTGGTCGTTGGTATTATCGGATTTATCATCGCTGAGGCGACTATGCACACCGCCGGACGCTATATTGCGCTTTTCCTCGTGAGTATCTTCGTCTCAGAGCACATTATACCTCCGTAATTAACTATATGTAAAATTTAGATGGCACAATCCTACGCCGGCTTCATCGTCTTCTACTCCTGGTGCTCCAACTCTCTTCCTCGCCCACCCTCGAAGCGGGCTGTTGCGCTCGCGCTGATCAATGCGTTCTCTCAACTTGGAAACATTGCAGGCTCATACGTGTGGCCCTCCAAATGGGGCAAATCATACCGATACTCGTACGCGATTTGCATCGCAAGCTTTGGTGTTGCGATCGCGATGTGCTATGCGTTCAGGATACACTTGATCGGGCTGAACCGGTAAGTATTTTGTTTTATCCAGTAGCAATGGATTGTGTACTGAAATTTTGCGCTCTAGCCGTTTGGACAACGGTGAGGTTGTAGAGGGTATGCAGGAGCGACAGGATGCGATGGAGGAGGCTGCAGAGCTTGAAGGCGTTCCCGTTGAGGAAATTCGGGCAAGGCGCAAGGGCTTCCGCTTTGCGTACTAGACTCCTACATCTCTCGATCCATCTATCCCGCTATGTTTTACAAGTTAATATTTGTATTCGGATAAAATCTATGATAACATTGTAGTACTGTGGTATCGTACCGCCCTATAAAACTTGGCTCGGTCAAATATTTTGTTTACGGCGATAAAAGTTCACGGTGCGTGGGCTGAGCATGCAAAAAGGTATATAGGGAAAGGGAAATTTGAGAACGATTTGCCGGTGACATTTGGAGGTGTGTTTGTTGGCCAACAGTTTCAAGACTTTAGACCAAGGATGGGTGGTCCCTAGTTCCACTAAGTTTGCTGTGAAAGTGGACATAGAGGTATTTCAGCTTCGTACGTACGACAAGGGTATTTGCTTGGAATAGAAACTATTTCTCTGGCTATGGCATGGCGATAAGAAAAATTGCCCGACTTCCCGGATGGCACACTACTCGGCATATATAAATTAATGTGACGCGTACACGGCGCATATAGTCCAAGTGGCGTCGCTCCTTGGGTGCGCACGTATCTTAAATATTCAAGGCTGGGTTTCAGCTGGGCTGACCAAGAACCGCAGCTCGCCAAGATAGGTGCTCGGGAGGACACAGCCGTCTCCACACGGCCGGCAATGGCAACATAAGCCACAGTAATAACCGGATAATAGGATAGAGAGCTCTAGCTGGCTGGTGAGGATATGCGTGCCAACTTTGCCGAGGGGGCGAAGGTTGTGGAGTTGGTTCCTTCGAATGGCGAGGGGTGACCCCTTTGATGGGAATGTACAGTACCTTAGCCCTCGCGTACTTGTCTCCTAGTTTCTTACATGCTTGGTCTGAAACCTGCGTTCGGATGACTCTGCCGATTTGGAAAGGCTGTGGCTCGATCGAAGGAATGAGATCTGTGAATAAATTGGCAGCGATTACGGAATAAGGTCTTGGCGTTCTCCTGGAGTTGACAACCGGGTCGACTTTTTGACTTTGAACACCTTTATTCACGTCCCTTTTCACGACTTTTCACGAGCTCATAGAGCATACCCATTTGTCCGTAGACAACTAGCGGTAACTTACCTTTGATATTCTTGGTAAACTCTCAAGCCAAGCATGGCACGGGACGCCGAGCCTTTTCGTGTTCGCAACGTGGTTCTTGGAACAGTACTGGCTTTAGCCTCAAACTGCGATGCTCTGCACCTGAACTACGATCCCCCCTCCTCTAAATCGACCGCCGCCAACATGTACATATCTCTCACCAAACCTTTCGAGGCACTGAAACGGGCGGTCAGGGTGCGCGAAAAGAGGAGACCTGAAGGTGGCGAGCTGGAAGGGGTGAAGGAATTGGCAGCGAGCAATGACGCCGACACGGGGATATGGGTTATTGACAGTATATTCCAAGGCCAGAACTTTTTCGAGTGAGCGCAATGTGCTTTCAACGACGGCGCTAAGCTCACAGGAATTTATTTGTCTCCAGCGATTTCGACTTCTTCGACCACGCCGATCCCACAAAGTGAGATTCAAAAATCTATCCTCTCTTACACACCGCTGACATTATCGCGTATCTAGTGGCTTGGTGGATTATGTCGATCGGGATACAGCTTTTCGAGAAGGGCTTGCATATGTCACGCCAAATAACAAGATTGTTATGAAGGTGGATAATACCACTGTCCTGGAAGCTGGCCAGTATCGCAAAAGGTAAACTAGACATTACTGCTCCATTACAGGTAGCTGAATCCCACTTAGCGTACGGATACAGTCCAAAAAGCGGTACAACGGAGGCCTGTTCATCATCGACATTGAGCGTGCTCCTCATGCCTGTGGTAAGTCTCTTGCCGTTGCAAATGATACCTCGGCCTAACACATATTCTAGGTGCATGGCCTGCATTCTGGTACATCCCCATCTTAAACCGGTCATGTCTGTCTGCTAACTCCATACATTAGGACAGTCGGGCCAAACTGGCCACATGGCGGTGAAATTGATATATTCGAGGGCGTGCATGAGAGTACTAAGAACCAAGCTACTTTTCACACGGGTTCGGGTGCGTCCGTTACTAGACTTTATCTCGGCGATATCTGAATTTCAGTTTAGGATGTAGGATCGAGAACCCGGGCAACTTCACGGGCAACCTTCTGGTGAGCAGACTGGCTGATCGCTAATATATGACATTTACCTCGGTATAGGCTGCGGACTGCTCGCATGATAATGGTTCGATGGGATGCGGCCTAGTCAACGATAGTGTTGCGTCATTTGGTGCCCCGTTTAACGCTGTTGGAGGTGGGGTTTTTGCAACACGTTGGGATTCAAATGGCGTATACGGATGTGAGTATGGCCACTTTGCGGGTTGTACAATCGCTCACGGACCGATTAGGGTTCTTCCACCGTTCGACAATACCTAGAGATATAACTAGTAATACGCCCAACCCGCTGAACTGGGGTAAGCCTACTGTGCTTTTGGGCAAAGAGTCTTGTTCGCCAAGCAAATATTTCTGGGACCATGTCGTACGTTCCAGCCCGGATTCGCTTGGTATTTTATGTTATGCTAACACTAACATTATTGGTAGATCGTCTTTGATATCACACTATGTGGTATGTAGATTACCGCCTATTCCACACACGCTTTTACTTACCCCACTTGACAGGTGACTTGGCTGGGCCTACATATGCCGATAGTGGATGCCCAGGGACATGTGCCGACTCCATATTAAACCCGGCCACCTACTATGTACGTCTTTCGATCTGTCTTCATTGTGCTCCATCTAACAAGAAATGCTTTCTTGACTATAGAACACTTCTTGGTCAATCGTACGTACTTTCTTTCAGCTCCTCAGTCAGATTTTAACCTCTGTTATTCCCTAGAACCACCTCTATGTCTTTAGAAACTCCAAAGTTCTCGGCAGTGTACCCAGTTCTGCTCGCTCCAACTCTTTAGACACGACATCAATGCCCCTCTTACTATGGACCATGATATTCGCATGCTGGTTCTGGCGATCGTTACGCACACTAACGCTATAACTCTCTAGGAGGAAACCCCATTCTAGTATTCTATTACGTTTATTTCTTCCAGTAGGCACTTTATGTATGTTTATGGATGCATAGATCATGACCTTGTATGATTCGGTCGCTACCGATAATTTCAATTATTTTGCCAAGGAGCGCGTTGAGATCGTGAAGGGGCGTCGCATTTCAAGTACTACATATACAGCAGAGAGCGAAGAAGATAGCTTGGATGACAGGCATTTACCACACCACTATAATATACATTTCTCACTGGGCTGAAACCACTTGAGGCCCCATTAGGTCCTGTTGTATCGCGCACTTGAAGGTGACTGCAATCTTCTAAAAAGCTCAGCCAACGTCTTGCCCCCGTCAGTGCCCCACCTGTAATGATGCTGTGATATTAGTAGTGCGCAGGGAAAGGGATGTAACAATACGCACTCTCCGGCAGCAACTTCTCGGCAGCACCCCTCGAACTCTTCACTTCGAGCAACCTCATCCCATGCATCGACCACATAGTCCGCAATGAGCGCGTGGAGGTCATCCCATACCCGTGTAGCAAGCAACAAAGCAAATGCTTTTCGGGGTGTGATAGTACCTAGAATGTGTTCCAATGCGAGCTGAGCGAGCCCTGGTAAGGCATAACGGTGTGCGGTTTGGTACACCGCAAGTGCCGATGCTGGGGGAGGCGGAGGAGTCGGGTGTGGATGTGGGTCTGGTTGTGGGCGAGGAGCGAGTGTGTGAGGATGTGGGTGGGAATGCGAGTGTGGATGGGCATGTGGGTACCGAGGCGTATGTGGGGAAACAGGTGCGAATCCGCTGCTTCCTGCACGGAATGTCCCGGTTCCGGAACCACCTACCGCTCCACCACGAGATGCTGAACTAGGGCCGGCACTGGTCGATTTAGCGGCACCACCACGCCGTACGCTCGAACTTGCCCTAACGGCGCTGCTGCGAGGCACAGATGTGGGAGGTGCACGAGTGCTTGGCTCTTGAACAACTGCTTCTTGTTCTCCTGAGCCCTGGCTCGATGTCTGAGCATGTCCAGGAGTGTTCTCGGGCGTTGTATCGTCTAGAACGAGACTGCGTAAGCTCTGTCCAAGGCTCCCCGCTTCCGAGGCTGCTCCGACACGAACCAGTGTCTGCCAGTCCCATTCGCCTGCTTGCTGAGTCGGAGTGGAACCCTGGCCGAAACCGGGTGCGTAGGACGATGGGAGCCATTTAGTGCTTTGACCTTGGCCCATAGAATTGAACACAATACGGGGATCATCGTCCTCCTGGAAAAGTAACCTATACACACAAGGTATTGTGTGAATGTGAATCAATTTCAGAAGATCAAATAGCTCGTACCAATTGCCATACACCCACTTCAGCATCCAATATATCGTGTTGAAATCAGCCTCTTCAACAACCACAGTGTGCATTTTCCTTTCTCCAGGCACAGGTGCTGCATTTTCCGAGAAGCCAGAGGAAAACATAGTTGAAAAATATTCACCGCCAGCACGAGTCCTAAGAATGTCAGAATGGGCGTATACCACACGTTTGCGCGCGACTAGGCGTGAGGACGAATTCAACTGGTTAGATGAAGACGCTGAAGACGAGCGACGCGAGCCTGGAGTCAGCGAACCAGATGGAGAATTTGAAGGGCCAATGCGTTCAAGACAGACAAACTGAACATCGCCGGTATCTAGTATAGTCAAATCAATATATGTTGTATCAGAACATCAACATAACACGTACTAGCATTATCTAGAGAGGATTCAATCCCTTCCAAGAGATCCTTCGGAACGTAATAGATTGAAGGCTGTTGCGGGATTTGAGGTCCAACAGGTGTATGAATCTGGATGCACAACACGAAACTGTTCGTTGCCGCGACCCTAGGATGCTCGAGTAGTACAGAGAGTGGAGGCAAGGAGCATTCTAAACATTTGTGAGACAGACGGCTCAATAATTAGAATATCAGACACGCACCCCAGAACTCGCTTTCTTTGCGGAACGTCCAGTCCTGGTCCCAAAACTCCCAGATCCAGTCCGCTCGTGCACCACGCTCGCCTGCAAGATCACCTCGGACTTTTACAGCAGCCATCATAGTCGCACATAGTTCGGTGTTCGTGTGAGGCGCGTAGTCTAGCATGAGTGAGGTGACAAAAACGGACAGACGTGTCCCAGGTGAGCCTACTGCTTCGGCTTGCGTTTCCGGGTCTGGAGACGCGTATGCTGTTGTAGTGGCAATATGTTAGGTCTTTTAGACAATTAGAACCAAGAAAAACAACGTACAGGCGCAAACTTCGAGCTTAAACTTGCCATCACCTATAATAGGACTTTCACGTAGAAGCTCTGGTACGTTCTTCTGGTTACTACTGCCTGACTGCTCTGGTGGGCTAGGGGAGCCTACAAGAGCCTGCTCAGCGCTCCACTGTCCTAAATATTCTCGTAGTGCGCGCACATCCCGAACTTGCCATTCAAAGGCCTATCTTTCACCTGTTAGACACAATACACGCTTAAACATCTAGTGAACTCGCGTTGAATGACCATTGCTTCATTGTTTGCTCGTCTAAGAGAGCGGATCCTCCCGCTACTAAAGGGGTCTGGGCAGCATCTCGCCTCATTGTTAAAGTCGGAGTGTCCCTGTCCCAGCTTGAGGGACTAGGTGTCGGAGTGGAGCGATTGTACGGGTTAAGGGGCACCCAGGGAAAACTAGGCCGCGAGGTGATAGTAATGGGGCGAGGAGAGGAAGCGGACGACGACGTTGAGAGTGAACGAAACGAGCGAGGAGCCTGTGGCGAAGAAGAGAGCATGGCTTTACTCCCTGGGGTGGTCAAGTTCAGGGTCCATATGTGGTTGATTTACCTAATCTAGCGCGTGATGTTTGGTGCCTTGTTTTGGAATAACAAAAACGCATGTCTTTCATCGGTTCAAATAGTCTCCAAAAACCTTGAAATCTGTTCTGCGAGGATTTTGTGTACTGAACTCGTGATATGGATATTATCTACCCAAATACCTCCACCCCACTTGGTCGCATCTGTTCCAGTAAATCCATACTGGGTTGGGCTGTCCAGGATATGATCGAGACACTTGTGCGACGAGAACTGAAAACACCGCACACCAGGGTAATCTTGCGAGAACTTTTTGACATTCTCTTGCAAATGACGGTTCCACATAATGCAAATCGACCCGAATCGTTTGCTCATCTCTGGTACTGCGCCCCTTTTCAGTCAGCAATAGGTCGAAAACCCATAGGTTTGTGCTTACACTTAACGATTGTGGGTGATTTCTCAACCGGGGGGACGTCTATGAACAGGAACGCACGCGCCCCGGTATCGTATGCTGTCTTTACACGCTGGAAAATGTTTGACATGTGCTTTTGAGTGTCGTCTTCATCAAAGATAGAGCTGCGCATAGAAATGCTGTGAGAATGTCTGCTATACAATTCGAGCTTATGTACATACCTGATGTTGTTGATTCCGATCCAGAACACTTACAAAACAACATATCAACACTGATAGTAGCTTGATAGCAGATGTGAAACACACCAAAGAGTGCTGTCGCTGAGTTCCAGTGTTCGCCAAGTATACATTGGGATCTAACCAACTCTCGATACGCTACCTCTACCTTTCTCTCCATATCCTGAACAGTATCTCCACCTTGAGCAAAGTCATATACGACGAGCGGCCGCTCAGGTGACCATGTTTGAACAAGGTGGCCAACCTAGGTAGTTAGACATGATAGGGAACCACGCGGCTCGTTCCTCGCCGGCGTGTTTCCCCATCGCCTGCGGCGGGCTGGCGCTTCGCGCCACGCGCGAAGCGCATTATAATTTTATATATATGCTCAATGTACTGTTGATTTTTATGCAATCAAACAGTGCCTTCGGCACTGTTTGTATGTATTACACATGTAGGCCCCAGCAAACCAATATCGGCTATGAGTTATCTAAATAGGGAACCACATGGCTCGTTCCTCGCCAATGTGTTTCCCCACCACCTGCAGTGGGCTGGCGCTTTGCGCCACGCGCAAAGCGCGTTATATTTTACATATATGCTCGACTTGCCGTTGATTCTTATGCAAACAAACAGTGCCTTCGGCACTGTTTGTATAAATTAGATATCTGTGGATTGAAAGAAGCTTGTTATGTTTTTCTGGCGCCTGCGGTGCTTGGCACATGGATATATGTGTCCAAATTACCATGAGTCTTTGCCTTAACAGACATAATCTATGTAAATGTAGATCAGAGCACATCATAGCATTCATATTTACTCAGTACACATGCAATACATCAAGCAATACATCAAGACAGTACAGACTTATAGACTACATTTTTGGTTCTTGGTTCTTCATTTGCGTTCCAAATCTTTATACGCTGCTCTGCTGTGCATCTTGACAGTGCCACGTACAACTGTCCATGGCTGAAAACTGATTTTTCAACATCTAACCCAACATGTTTGACTGATTGGCCTTGGGATTTGTTGATTGTCATTGCAAATGCAAGTGCAACTGGAAATTGTTGTCGCTCCAGCTGGAACCTGTCACGAGCTGACACGTATCGTAACAATTTATACTATTTTCTGGTATTTCTTTTATTATATTTCTGATATATTTTACGGCCACGTGACTCATGGAACATTCTGGAATCTTTGTCATACGCTGACGCGTCGCTATGTGATATTGATTTGCCAATGACTGTTTGTACACGTAGCCATGAGGCTGTGTCTCTGCTTGTATATATACAGGGTCAAGTTCGAAGGAGTCTCTCCAAGAACTTGACCTCCTGTCGTCGAGGAATATTAGTTTTGCTTAAACATCTCTTGAGAGCGTGACACTAGGTCAAGTTCTTTTGAGGTCGATAAGTTCACCCATCACTACCACTTATCCACCTCGCCTATCCATTAGGGTTTATCCCGCCCATTACCCAATTCGTCACTCGTGGCTTTTATCCCATATTTGGTGTTTATCTCGGGAGTTGAGAAATCGCTCGGTACTAGCCTACTGGGAAAAGTGATAAACGTAGCCCCCCGCATAATAATCAAAAGCGGGGCATACGATCGCAGTACCAGGTGTCTACAAGGCCGTTGTGGATTATCGCCCAACCCTAGGTCTCAGGACCATTGCCGCACGCGTCGCAGTCAGCGAATTAACCGCTTGAGGAGAACACGCTCAAATCACGCCCGTCCACGGCTGTAGATTTGCTGTAGTGACCTTTCAACGCTAGTTAAGGAGCAGCCGTAGTGTTTGAGAGCAAAAACCCGGCCCCAAGAGCACCCATCTTTTATCGACTAGTAAGTCCTCCGGCGTGAGGCGACCACTCTCAGAAATTAACATTTTTTAAGTGTCGTTATACAACGCACTTTTGTCCGCAGTCCTTTGGGTCTACAGCTTCCTACGACACTTAAATCCTCATTACTCGGTCGAATTAAAGGGCGAACTATCCAGACTACACGATCAAGCCCATAACACCGATCAAACCATCCGCCGCTTCTACGCAGATATACTAGAGGCAGAAACATTACTTCAAGGTCGTAGAGAAGAAGTATCTTGGACTATTGAGCAAGTGCGCGAAACATACTTCGACTATTTCCATCCAGACGAATACGCCTTGCGCTCCATCCATTCTCGCTTTCCACCCCCGCGCCCTCGCCCGCAGCCACCACCTGTGGAACCTACCTATAGGTCGGAAGCCAGCCGCCGTTTTCACGAAATCTTTGGCGACCAACCAAATCGCACAGGCGTACTAGAAGACCTCCCGGATTTCGAAATAGCATATCCAGAATTACAATATCCGGAATGAGTCAAGCCACGGATCCCTGGGCCCCATCCAACGCCAGCCGGGCTACCACCCCGCTGCCTTGGGATATACCCTCCAGGCCGTCCTCGGTTGCTTCACATGTTACTGGTCTCACAGGTTTTGGACCCCCGGAAGGGGATAGCACTATGCGTCAGGATGTATCCATCCAAAACATGTTAACCGAAATACGTCAAATGTATACTTCCTTAAATACACGTCTTGATACGCTTGAAAATGGCATCGCGGGGCATTTTGCCGACACCTACACCCGTTTAGACGGAATCTATAGGTACATGGCTGCGGAACTTACACAACAAAACATGGGTAACGCCCTAACAGCCATTAGAGGGTACGCAGAAGCAACCCATAGAGATACCCAGGCATTAATTGCCAATATCAGCAACGCGCCAATCCAGCCTGCACAACCCGTCCAACCAGTTCAGCCGGTTGGAATACACCGACCGGTACCGGCCCCTCCTACGCACTCTAATCATATTAAACTTGCCAAACCTGATAAGTTTGATGGCAAAAAGGAAAAAGCCATAACATTCAAAATAGCCGTGTCTCAGTATCTTCGAGGCACATACCCGCCCGCGTCGGATGAACAAAAAATCCTATTCACCTTGTCATATTTTGAAGGAAAAGCTATGGAGTGGGTTGAACCGTACCAAGAACAGGATATCATGCTAGGTTCGGTAACCTGGCTACACAACTGGGACGGTTTCTGGGTTGAATTCGATAAACGCTTCGGAGAAGTCGATCGGGCCGAGAAGGCTCGCAAAAAGATCCGTGGGTTAAAGCAAACCAAAACTGTACAAGATTACCTGCGCGACTTCCAATCTTGCGCCACCTATCTCCGCTATAACGACGCTGTACTCCGCGATATGTTTTATGATGGACTTCAGGATGATGTTAAACGCGCCATGGTTGCTCAATTGTTTGACCCACAGGACCCAACTACCACCTTCCAGAATGTCGCAGATCGTGCCCTCGAAATTGACGCCCGCCTAGAATCATTCAACGCCCGCTCAAATATCATCTCCAAGAGCGAGAACAAAAATGCAACGTCGAGCACTATTAACAAGGAACGTCTAGCTACCGGCGACAATGTCTACATGATTGGCACGGATGGAAGGGCCGTTAAAGGGAAGATTGAATCAATGGGAAAGAGCGCACAAGGTCGCACCCTGCCCAATGTTAAATGGGTAGGACAAACTAGCACCGCCCAAGTCCCCTTCGCAGCTCTGAAAAAAGATGATCGCCCAATGAACGTTAGTCGCCCGCCGCCACCTGCACCCGCTTTGGCCAAAGGAAAAGGTCCGGGCCCAATGGAGCTAGACGCCCAAGGTCAAAATAGGGGCCAAACCTGTTACCGTTGCCAGGGTAAAGGTCACATCGCGCGAGACTGTCCTTCAAAACCAATGTCGGGGTACGAAGCCAAAGTTGAGGAAGTACCATCCGATAGTGATGAGGATGAGCCGTTAAAAGGCGACGCCTGAACCAGGCAAGGGGGCTGGTTTTGGGCGAGATCTTAAAAAACAATATGGACACTTTATCGCACGAATATGTAAATACGAATATGGAATGTATGTCTCTTGGAAATGAATCTCAGATACGTATTGCCTTCCGTGCGAGTCCAGAAAAATCCCCCATAAACAAAGTTTCGGCGATCCAAGGACAGAGTTTCCAAGGATGGGCTATGATCGATTCAGGCGCAACCAGCGTATTTATTAACGACAAACTTATTCAAGAGTTTAAAATTCAAAAGAAAAAATTGGACCGACCACGCCGTCTCAAGGTTATCGACGGTCGGGAAATCGAATCGGGAAAAGTTGAAGAATATTGTACTATTAAGTTAAAAATCTTCGAACACACGGAGGAAGTCGACTGTTTTGTTGTCAATGTGGGGAACCACGACCTAGTATTAGGAATGTCTTGGCTCAAGAAGCATAACCCAGATATCAATTGGGACAAAAAATCTGTCACCTTCTCATCTTCCCATTGTGCAGAAAATTGCCTAGAAAAATCGCCCATTGTACATCACGGCAACCCGAACCTGCAAATCTCTTCTCTATTCACGGCTATGCCACAATATCAAGACTTTGCGCATATTTTTACGGAAGCCAAAACAACACCCTTACCGCCACATCGATCATACGACTGCGAAATTATCCTGAAACCTGATGCGGTCCCTCGTCACGGACCAGTCTATAGCCTAGGCCCGCGGGAGGACAAGGAACTAAAAGAGACCCTAGATCGGTGGTTAGCCGCTGGTCTTATAAGACCGTCGAAGTCTCCGATGGCATCACCTATACTATTCGCAAAAAAGAAAGACGGAAGCCTTCGACTTTGCAACGACTACCGCAAATTGAATGACATGACGGTAAAAAATGTATATCCCATCCCAAAAACGGACGACCTCATTCAACAATTAGGAAAAGCAAGGATATTCACAAAGCTTGACTTGAAATGGGGTTACAATCTAGTGCGAATCAAGGAGGGCTGCGAATGGATGACAGCCATCAAAACCAAATACGGACTTTATGAATTCCTAGTTATGCCATTCGGCCTAACTAATGCTCCTGCCACCTTCCAACACTTAATGAATGACATTTTGCGAGAATATTTGGACGTCTTTGTAGTAGTATATCTGGACGATATCCTCATCTATTCGGAGAACGAAGAGGACCACGAACGCCATGTAAAAATGGTTCTCCAAAAATTACTAGAAAACCAGCTTTATTGCAATCTGGCAAAATGCCACTTCCATGTTACCGAAATCGACTATTTGGGGCTTATACTCTCCCCTAAAGGAATATCAGTGGATCCCGAAAAAGTCACCAAGGCAGTGGAATGGAAAACCCCAACAAAAGTAGTACACATCCAAGAATTTGTGGGTTTTTGCAATTTCTATCGCCAATTCATCCCAAATTACTCCGAAAAGGCCCGTGCACTATTTGATCTTACCAAAAAAGGGCAAGAATGGCACTGGACCACAGAATGCCAAAACGCCTTTGATTTCCTCAAAAAATCGCTCCAATCCGCACCATTACTAATTATACCCGACATTACAAAACAATTCTTCCTGGAAACTGATGCCTCGGATTTCGCGACTGGTGCCGTACTTTCACAAATAGGAGATGACGGACGACTCCACCCATGCGCATTTTTCTCAAAAGCCATGCTACCGGCTGAGAGAAACTATAACATATACGATAAAGAACTACTGGCCATCGTAAAGTCCTTGAAAAACTGGCGCCACTTACTAGAAGGCACGGAACTGCCAATCCAGATTCTAACGGACCACAAGAATCTGGAGCCGTTCAAGGCGTCAAAGGAACTTAGGGGACGCCTGGCACGATGGGCTGGTTTTTTGTCCGAATTCCATTTTAAACTAGGGTGGAGGCCAGGAAAGCAAAATGGTCGAGCAGATATTCTATCTAGGAAAGACGAGCATCGGCCATTAGGGGGGGGTGAGAGCAAGGCTCTGCTTCCTCCAGAACTTTTTATTTCAGCAATAGAAGCAGACTCCGACATCGAAGATCGCATCCGCGAGGCAATTATACTCGATGAACGACTGGAAAAAATCATGAAGAGTTTGGAAGAGAACGAGAAGGTGAAGGACTGGGAATGGAAGGAAGGCCTATTATACTTCAAGAAGAAAATCTACATTCCGAACAACCTACAACTCCGGAGGGACATCCTGTCCAGTCGACACGATAACTTAGCAGCAGGCCACCCGGGACAATATAGAACCATGGAATTAGTCAACAGGAAGTATTACTGGAAAGGGCTAAAAAAGTCGGTAAACGCTTACGTCACAAATTGCGAATCGTGTATTCGCAACAAACACAGCAATCAAGTACCACCAGGACTTCTAAACCCAATCGAACTACCAGAACGACCTTGGGACCACATCCACTATGACCTAATCACAGGTCTTCCAGAGTCGGAGGGTTTTGACGCTATACTCACAGTTGTCGACCGATATTCAAGAATGGTCCACTTTATACCCACTACTTCAGAAGCGACAGCCATAGATGTGGCTAACCTATTCATCACCTATGTATGGAAACTCCATGGGCTACCATCCAAAACAGTATCGGACAGAGGTCCTCAATTCAACTCGGCCTTCTTGAAGCAACTATACAAACGTTTGGACGTCCAACTTGCGTTATCAACCGCTTATAGACCCCAGACAGACGGGTTGGCTGAACGATTAAACCAAGTAGTTGAGACTTACCTACGGCATTACGTAGCCTATAGGCAAGACGACTGGGTGGGATTACTTCCCATGGCCGAATTCGCATATAACAATGGAGTCAATTCTTCTACCAACCAAACCCCGTTCTACGCCTGCTACGGTTTCCACCCCAGGTTCGCAGTTGGAGATGAATCCCAAAGTTCGGTACCCCACGCAGACGAACGAGCCAACTGGTTGAAAGAGCGTACTGAAGAACTACAGGCGTCACTACAATTGGCAAATGAAAAGATCAAACATTACTACGATCTTAGACATTGCGCACCCGAAGAAATCAAGGTTGGGGATAAGGTATGGCTCGACGCCCGCAATATCCGGATTGAACGACCTTCGGCCAAACTATCAGCAAAACGCGTAGGGCCTTATAAAGTTATTCAAAAAATTGGATCTCATGCGTACAAACTAGAGTTACCTCATACACTCAAAATCCACCCAGTTTTCCATGTATCCTTGTTATCACTTAAAAAGGACGATCCGTTTGAGCGTGACCCACCCCAACCTGCTGCAGAAGTTACACCCGAGGGAGAAGAAGTTTATGAAGTTGACAAGGTGCTAGACTCAAGGAAATATCGTCGTCAAGTACAATACCTCATTTCATGGAAAGGTTATGGAGCCGAGTCAAACACGTGGGAGCCTATAGAACATCTTCAAGACGCCATGGAGTCGCTCCATCTTTTCCATCGCAAGTATCCAAGAGCGTTACGTCATCCGGACGTTTGAGAGGGGGTAGTGTCACGAGCTGACACGTATCGTAACAATTTATACTATTTTCTGGTATTTCTTTTATTATATTTCTGATATATTTTACGGCCACGTGACTCATGGAACATTCTGGAATCTTTGTCATACGCTGACGCGTCGCTATGTGATATTGATTTGCCAATGACTGTTTGTACACGTAGCCATGAGGCTGTGTCTCTGCTTGTATATATACAGGGTCAAGTTCGAAGGAGTCTCTCCAAGAACTTGACCTCCTGTCGTCGAGGAATATTAGTTTTGCTTAAACATCTCTTGAGAGCGTGACAGAACCCAAATTCCTTCTCTGAGGGATGAAACTTGATTCTTGGCAAAAACACTGTTTCCCCTGTAATCTCTGTTAGACTCATTAGAATTGAAATAGTATTGGCCACCGTACCTGCGTTATCTCCACCAAGTAGCTTTACCTCCAAAACATGTCGACGTAATTGTGTGACAACAGCACGACACCCATTGCAGACACCTTGATGAGGAGCAAGATTCCGCAAAATCATCACAGGACATCCTGTCTTCAGTTCCAGACTGGAGAGAGGTAGCCCACCACAGTTACGTGAGTTTAGAAACTCAATTGGAAAGTTGGCTGCATCTGGGCTATCAACCCCCTGCTCTTGAAGAGCTGAGTCTGCACTACACGATACAAATGATTCCCCTGGAAACTTTTCTAACAGTGCTTTGTTAAGGTCCAGCACTTCATCATTTCTTGCAGTGAGCACAACTCGCTCATAGAGATACTCTGGTGTGGCATGTCCAGGAACCTCTAAGCCAGGGAAAGTACCATCTAAGAGCTGCTGCCTGCTTCGTACATGCATATGTGGTGGAAACTGCACAACCTGGCTATCCTCTTGCTGAGAGCGGCCTTCTCCAATCTCCAGAAGCCATTCTGCAAAATGTGCTGCATCTGGGTCGCCCTGGACTCTCATGTTCACTGTGAGCTGGAGTACCTGAATGTGAGGCCACATTTGAGAACGTCGAAGGCAGCGTGCAATTATGTCTTCCTTAGAGCCTTGAGGTACAACAGGAAGACATTGTCGGAAGTCTCCACCAAATACCACAGTAATACCACCAAAAGGTTTGTCAGGAGTACCAAGAATATCACGACAGGAGCGATCAACTGCCTCAGCACAGAAACGGTCTTGCATTGGCACTTCATCCCAAATGATGAGATTGGTGTGAGCTATGAGTTGACCTTGGTTTGAGATGCGCGTGAAGTTGCAAGTACTGTCTTCATTGACCTCAAGTGGAATCTTGAAAGTTGAATGGGAAGTTCGACCACCAGGGAGAAGCAAGGAAGCAATCCCAGATGAGGCCACACAGAGGACGATCTTGTTTTGAGCTCGCATACTGTAACAGAGTGCTTTGTAAAGGAATGTTTTTCCTGTACCTGCAGGTCCATCCAGGAAAAATATTTTCCCTTCATTGTTGAGGACAGACTGAGATGTTGCAGTGTAGGCTGCCATTTGCTGCTCATTCAATTGATCAACCATAGCAGCTCCAATACCTGGTTGCTGATTCTGGTTGAGTAGGCGCTGCTCCTGAAGCAGTGGGTTAGCTTCAGCCTCAGCATCAGCCCATTCTTGCTGAACTTCTGGAAGTCTAATATGATCCAACAATCCACCAGATTGGACCAAAAGCCGTTTGATAAGAAAGAGACCATAATCCCAGGCATCTTCTTGTGTGGGT
The DNA here is from genome assembly GCA_037042815.1 of Ceratobasidium papillatum. NCBI lineage: Eukaryota > Fungi > Basidiomycota > Agaricomycetes > Cantharellales > Ceratobasidiaceae > Ceratobasidium > Ceratobasidium papillatum. The sequence continues at coordinate 11,396 of JAYRCO010000188.1, read as the reverse complement.
GCAGGACGTAAAAATGGTGTCAATTGCAGCTTATACTGCAGGTCGTCGCATATCTGGTGCTTGTGTTTGTGCCAAAGTGCAAGAGAATCTGCAGGTGCGCATGTTGTTAATATCATCACAAAAAGATTTCGCATCTGGGAGCCTGCTTTTATCACAGCAGCCTCATCTAAGCAGTGTGTCAAGTCCCGGTCATCTGATAGGAGACCCATCTGAAGACAGCACTCCCGAAACGATTCACATGGTGGATTGTTACCAATGGTCCGTAGGTTCTCAAAGGAGGTTGGACCACGCTTCACTGTAAGCAGCATTCGCATAAAATATTTCTCCCCTTGGTTGAACGGGATGTGGTACATGCGTCCCAAAGCATATCGGTTTTGAGCATATGGCTTCCACTTGTGTTGCCGGGCCATCCATCGGAACTTGTGTGTAATCTCTTGATATAAGCACCCATTTGCAAGCTGACGTACTGCAAGATTAGGGTCCTCATTGAGCTTGAAGAATGCCGTAAGCATGGTGTCTTGATTGGCATGCCGTTCAACAACTTCCTGTAGGTCTGCTCCTTCTTGCCAAGTGACATATTGCTCTCCTGGTAGATGAACAGCCAGCCGTATGACATTGGGCAGCTCTTGATGCATCTTGTAGCCAAGCAAGTGCCAGTCAGCCTCACACGCACCCAGCCAGCGAACATCCAAGTGAGCTCGAACTTCATCCACAGGGTCATTGTTTTGTTCTGCCACCTGACCCTGACCTGTTTGTCGCATTTGGATAGATGCTCGATCTGCTCCTTTGTACACATACTTATGGATGTACTTGACACCACTGATAGATGTGCATGCCTCAACATTGATATGACAGTCAAAGTATCGACTCAAGGCTGGGCTGTAAGGGATGACACTCCGGTTATCCAGACGGATCCTATTCCCGCTGACAGTTTTTTCAATGAACCTGCCATTGTTGAGACGGCGATATTGAGGATATTGGCCATCTGGTAGACTGGTCTGGTCGCAAAATGGCTTCAGCGGCCAGTACCGTTTTGTGCATCGACCATCCTTCATGCATGAAGAGCTAGGGTTATGTGGGCCGCAAGGACCATGCAACATGCTTTTTGTGACTGTTTGGTAGAGCAGTGGGTCATTTTGTTGATCTGGAATCTCAGCTGATATGAACAGGTCAATATCAGGGGCCTCCAAAGGTCGAGATGCCTTATCGGTCCAAAAAAGACAATGCATGTGTGGCAAGCCACGCTTCTGGAACTCGATTGTGTAAATTGATGCAACATGCACCCCAAATATATCATCCTTTCGTAGGCATTTTAGCATGGCCTGGGACTTGAGGTAAAAGACCCGACAGACAATATCTGGTCGATCACTGGCAGATTGACCATTGAGTATGGCATCCTGGATTTCCGGCCACATTGGATTGGCAGTCATAGTGACAAAGAAGTGAGGCTGTCCAAAGTACCGTGTGATGGCCATAGAGTCCTGGTAGCACTGGTGCATGTGCCTGGCACCACCTGTGTATGACGATGGGAGGATTATTCTTCTTCCAGCCTGCTCCTGGCCATCCACATATAGAGCATCTTGCAAACCACTATAAAGGTCACCACGTATTTTTGCTTGGTTGGTCCGAAACCATGCTAATTTTGACTGGTCTATTCCTGCCCAACCATCAACAGAGAATTGCTGGAATAATCGACCACCCCTCAGAATCAATGAGAAATGAGTGTTTGGAGGTTGCATCCCATCTTCAGCTTCCCATTTCTCACGTGGAAATAGCATAAACCTGTAAAACTGCGCTTCTGACACAAATCTTCGAGAGCCATGATTATTCCCAGCTTGTTCTTCATCTGAGTTGTCATCTTGGTGTCCAGGTCGATCTGCTCGGTTATCACCATCCCACTGTTCTCCTCGAAGTGGAATACCACGCCGGTACCCATGCTCACCCCTTGGAAATAGAAGTACATAGTGTAGAGCCTGATATGCAGGATGCCAATTGTTAATCCGTTGCCAGGTATTATCAGATCGAGTGAGCATGATGTCTCGATAGGCACTGGCATTTGCTGCATTTGGGATGAGCCCTGCAATCTCATTGCTGGTTGGGGCATTGTAACGGCGTGGATCATCATCCCATTGCTGAACAACTCGGATCTTCACATTTTGTGGATTTTCTTGTATTCGTTGCCATGCCTGTAGATAGACCCCAGCATAGCGGTGATATGTATGAATGACCTCTGTGAGTTGGCGCATCAGGGCTCGATTGCAAGCAGCATTCAGTGGATGGTTGGCACGATGATTTGCCGCCTCTACATGGGAGTCGTAGATATATAATTGTGCAAAAACTGGAGCTGCATTGCCCCGTGGTTGAAGTGGGCCTGACAAATGGTACACCTCACCGCCAACCTGAAATGCATATGGGCCACGGCCATCATTCATGGTGAGATCTCGACCAAGGCCCAGCGAGGTGAAGGCATGAGCACTGTTGAAGTTACGGATATATTTCATAAAGTGGGTCGACTGATCATGTGCACCAGTGAAAAGCTGCCAGAGTAATAGTGGTGGCCACTTCTGAAGTGGTAGGATAACCTTTCCAGAGTTACAGCACCCACCAAATTTGGGTGATGCATTAGTTGAACTGGTCAAACGTTCAGAGAGCCAGTGCAAAGCACCACAGTAAGGACACACAACATCCATTTTTCCCAAGTAGTGACGGCCCAATGCTCGCAGCTGGTTTTGCGCAGTTGTGCGTATAATAAGGGCTTGTTCTCGCTCCTCTACTAAGTTCTCCTCATTAGCAGGGTTCAGGTGTGCTTGAGGATTCAATGCTGCACCACGACCGCGACCTTGTCCACGACCACGACCACGTCCACGTCCACGCCCACGTGCTCGGGGTACTGCAGGGGGTGAGATTGGATGAGCTTGGCCAGCACCATGGTCCTGGTCTGCAGCTGGGCCTTGTGCATGACCATGCCCACGACCACGCCCACGCCCACGTCCACGTCCACGGTGAACTGGAGCTAAGTTGATGTGTGGTATTTCTTGCTGGGGAGGCGGCGGGTTGGGTGGATATTGTAGGCCATGTCCATTTTGGGCAAAGGGCACATCCGGCAAGCCGTATGGTATTGGCGGATAGTATTCAGGGCCTGGTAGCATTGGCGGAGGTGGCATTGGCGGGTACAGCATGTTGGGTTGCATCATTGGCGGGTATGGTGGCACCAGCGGATAAAGCATGTGTGGGTTGGGCATGGGTAAATTATTTGCCTGGCCCCCCATATGCATGTCCAGTGGGTTGTAATATCCATACGGCTGACCAAATGGCACTCCCGGGCCTGGATCCATTGGCATCTGGGGTACAGCCTGCCAATGTGGTTGTATGTATGGCTGTTGCTGGATGTACGGCTCATACGGTGGGTACATTGGTACATGGGCATTTATATTGTATTGTGGGTAATGCGCATACTGGTTAGGTGGTGCCTGAAGTGGAGGACCCAGTTCAGCAGCTATACCCTGCCCACGTAGCTCTGGATCTATCAGCTGGGTTGGTATACGCAGTGGGTTCACAACTGCATTACGCGCTGCACCCCGCCGCGCATCGGGGCTGGTCATTTGTAAGCGCTGTTCTCGATCAGCCTGTCGAGCAGCTGACCGATGATTCTCGGGGGTGTGTGGCTCAGACCTGTAATATCCATGTATGTATCAATACTGAAATGCAAAAAAAGCGACAGTCATGTGGCTTTACTTACATGGAATCAATAGCAAAACAATTATTTTACTGTGTTGGATGTTTGTAAGTTATGTGGCATCTTGATACAATCCAATAGCATCACTTACCGTGGGTGAGAGATGGTGGTCGTGGTGGCTTCGTGCACGAATTGATGGAGCACAGCCTTGTTCAACGGCAAGAGGATCAAACAAAGCTGTGCAAGGGTCCTAAGGCTGCGAGAAGCGATTTTCGAAACTCATGGTTAGACTTCGTGGATAGGTTCATTCGATGCGCGCTGAAGAGAGCTCCCGGAATATATATATATTGTACGGAAAACATTGATTTTCGGGGGAGGAAAACCGAAAACATACTGACCATGAGCTATGTCCCACAAAAACATTTGTGAGGTAGTCAAATCTCCATATTTTTCAAAGCTTTTTTATTCGTTCGTGAGCTACGGCTGGTCTGGATCGAATGGTATTATTTGTTTTATTTAGAAGACACGTTTGTGGAGGGGGAGGGGGGGTGGACCCTACTTTGACATAAAACCCTTTATGTCAACTTTGTTCCGTTCTTTATAGATTACTGAGTGACAAGGTTACGCATGTTTGTGTGGTTGCCTACCCAATTTGGTTCCTCACCGTCCGTGTAAGGCGTGCCGGGAAAAGGTACTCCGAGCGGCATGTCGATTGTTGGTGAAGGAAGATAATTCTTGGCCACAAACGGAAGCACAGAGCTTAAAATAGAACCAGGAGCGCATTAGCCATTAATATCCCGAAAAACTGAAAGAGCCTTACCTATACGAGTCTCCACTGGCGCAGGTCAGCGGTTAGTGGCGACCCTCGCTAAAAAAGAAAAAAAAAGCTATAACCAACAATATAAACAAGCATTCCATCTCTTTGTGACCTCTCCATTTCTGGTTCACACTCTCCATCTTGTGCTTGTTCCGAGTATGGTGGTTGGATACAGATTGAATGTAACGTTATTCGCGTGACTAGGTCCAAACTTGTACAAGCAGTAGTTCATTCAGCGATCCGACAACCACCTAGGCCTATCTCGGAGAGTGATCTCGCTCCTTCAAAACCAATCAACCTCTGGCCTCGCGAAGTGATAGGATTCAACGTACTCACAGCGCGGCCAGTTTACTTGACGACTGTAAAGACAAAGAAAATTTGTGTTACCTCCCGCGACTCTTGCTTTGATCTATACCTCTTCAAAAATAATAGGTAAAGGTCTATGAACCGCCTCAATAGAGATGATCTAGGGAGTAGCGGCCCTCCGTTCACTCCTGGGACTCCTCTTTTGGGTAGCGGACCTAGTCTTCCTGGACAGGATAATGGTGCTGAGATTAGGACTGCCACTGAGGAAAACAGTACGTTTTGATGCTCCTTCTTCTTCTTCCTGTTTCTGACTAGCCCCAGCTGTATTCGCAAATTTATCGTACTCAGGTAATCTATCATAGTCCTTGGTCCAGCACGTTCTCAGTGAGAGGTTTTGCTAAACAGATCAATTGCGGATTATTGGCGGCGTTTTGTCCCAGCCCATATATATCAACCGACCTGCCATAAGCGTCTATGCTGTTAAGTTCGTCCAAGATTCCACTTTGTTCAATACTGTACTGATATCCTCTCAGCGATAGCATTGACACTACACAAATACGTAACCACCTTAGCCTAACCTACAAGCTGGTCGTGAATCCCTATCCATCATCATCTAGTGCTACGGCCAATGTACCATGGTTCAAGTCGCTGAAGAACGGTTTGGCCATTGTTCCTCAGTCTGTATGTATTGTCCTGCCTATCACCCCCCACCGAAATAAACCTCAGGGTTCTTACAGGCTCTCCTGTTGGCGCTCTCGCAAGGTTTAATCGACATGTCGGACGTGGCCTGTTTGATAATCGATGACGCATACTCGATCGTGCTGGATGATTTTTCAAATCCATTGACAACAATCATCCTAGAGTACTATGCACCGTTAACTTCGGGCAGCCAGCCGCGTATTTTAGGGCTGACTCGTTATCCCATAAATGTAGCAACCAACTTCGGGTACGCCGCGTTGCGCATGGAGCAGCTCCTGAACGCTCGAGTTTTTGGTCAACACAATGCACGTCGGTCTGTTCTCAAGCGGATGATTAACAAGCTTGCTGTCTCTGTTTTGGAGTATCCCGCACTACGTCCCCAGGCAAACCCACCAGCACCACTCACGGGACAATATCACGTAGCAGCAAGAATAACGTATTTTTTTCTATCCACCCCATATGGCGACAAGCTAAACCATTTTTTATAGGCTGCACGAAATCGGAAATTGTTGCTACCCGCTTTTAGCCTACTTCAGCGTCGATTCAGTACTGGAATCGATGACCCCAGCCAACATTTTTTCCGGACTGCCTGCTCCAAACCTCTGTGAGCAATTTTTGCTAGGCTTACGATTGTAACTTAAACCTTAAGTGATACCAGCTTTTGGAACATCCGCAAAACTAGACAAATTCCTGCAATTTGTTCAAGTAGCGTCTCAGTCACCCAATTATCAATGTGTGATTATTGGTACGATATATGCCATCCAAGTATCCCGTAGCTGACACCTGTATTAGGCAACAACCCCTTCACCGCCCTCGCCTTAGGATGGATTCTTTCGGTTCAACAAAGATTCGGAATTCGTAGTGCTGTATACCTTGGCCAACCCTGGCAAGGAGTTGCCACTGTTCAGCATAAGGTTGCCGATCCTTTTTCGATTCAGATGTCATTGTCTCATCAATACAGCAGATACTCGAAACGTTTAAAACGGGGGCTATCAACACGCTGATCTGTACGGATGCTATCCTTAGCGACATGGATGGAGATGTATGCTCGCACGTCATATGGTAGGGCTTATTATTATTATCAAAAAACACTTACAATGGCTTCACTTTGATAGGTTCGGACCTCACAGCAGTCTCATTGCATTCGCTCAGTCTCGCGTACTCGCTCGCAACACACATGCTGACATGGTCCTCATGACTGAACAGAGTAACCGAGAGCACTATCGTGCGGTTCGGGATGTTTTGCACGCAGAACCGCTGGTTCTCGATTGGATTTATAGCATGGGTGTTACTGGTGCTCCATCGCCTCCGCCACCGCTTGCTCGCTGTCCTCGATTTGATGGCACCCCTATTATTTTGACGCCTTCTAGACCAAAAAGCCAAGGAAATCAGTACATTATGGACCCAGTCAGCGGATCGCGAATATACTTCAAGGATGCTACGGAGGTTGTATATCGTTATCTGGCAAACCATCCAACTCGGAACAATGAGCTAACCTCAACTCGAGTGTTTTCTTATGCTTTAATGGAGCAGGGTAGAGAGCTTTGGACCTGCACTGTGAATTTACCTGCGTGTACTCCTCCACTTCAGATCTCTGGCAACATCTGTCTATCGAAAGCCGCTGCTAGAGCATCTGCTTGTTTCGAGACTTGTTTGAGACTTTTCGAACTCAAGCTGCTAGATTCATACTTGTTTCCTTTACGGCCTATACACACATTGGTGCACGGTGTACTTCAGTGCAGCGGTGCTTTAGAGAATTATCCCATTGCCTCTCCACTTTTCTGGCATAACTGCATTTTGGCGGCACCTTCACGCACACTTCATCCCACGGTTATTAGCTTCACTGCACCTACGGGCTCGGAAGCTCATAACAGTATGATACTCCTCACACGGCTGCCATTGGCCAAACTTGAACCGTTCTCAGTTTTCTCCTCACAAGACGAATCTATGGTCTATCTGCGCTCTTGTGCTCCTCTCACTTTGGCCGATGAGCTCGTGCAGCTTATATTTCGGTATACCATGTATCTCTGGCGGGCCGTTACAAACAAGACCTTTGAGTGCCCTTCTGGAGAATTAGCGTACTATATTTGTCCCGCTATGCCTAGCTGGGACTTGAAAAACATGGACCTAACTCCCACCACATCGATCGAGCCGTTTATTTTGTGGAAAGACATAGAAAGCTTGGTTTTGCAAAGGGTTCGGCCACTTAATTTGGCAAGCACGGAAGCAATGGTTGCAGACTTAGCAGGAGGCGTTCTACAAGACAGACCTAATGAGTTTACAAGAAGGTTCGAAGCCGGCCAAGTACGACGAGACTTAAATCCGTTAAGCAAAGTTATGAAGGAGCATGTGCGTTTTTAAATTTAAAATTCAGAGCACGCCGCTTATTGAACTTTTGAAACTTAGGAGGGCAGCCCTGCGATTTCACTTTTAGATTATTACACAACACACAGGCATGAATTCGAAGGAATCAAGGATCTCCAACAATCTATTATTGAGGCGCAATTGCTCCCCGGGCTCGTCAATCGCCTGGACTCTCAGGAAAGCATACCAGCTACCAAGAATTTCCTAGTTCCAGAGATGTGCCACATATCCAGCATTCCGTCGAACACGTTCCAAACAGCTCTGATTGTGCCGTCGATTATCTGGCATATCGAAAATGCTTTGATCGCACAAGAGCTCAACCTGACGCTTTTCCAAGGCCAAGTCCGCAATGATCTACTTATGCAAGCACTATGCTCCAGGATGGCTAAGCGGACATTTGACTACGAGCGCCTGGAATTTCTCGGTATGGATGTACTATTGAACGACTTGAAATCATTGATAACATAGGGGACAGGCGATACTTTCATCAAATACGCTGCGTCTGCGTATCTCTATGTCACGGAACCCGATGCCGCTTCAGGACCTTTGCACCTGAAAAGACAGAAAATGGTTTGCAACAAGGCGCTGTGGACAAGCGCGCAAGCTATAGGTCTACCGACATGTATCCAATCAGAGCCCTTCCGGCCTAAGTACTGGGCGATCCCAAATGCGGCTGTTATGTCTCGAAGCCGCATCGAAGGCTCAGAGGCAGGTGATTTAGACTACACAGAATCTATCAACCCTCGAGTTGCTACCCGTTTGATTCCCCCAAAGGTGAGCCAAACTGGATAGTTCGTCACGCGACCACAAGCTGAAAGGAGGGGGGAAGGTTATTGCAGATGCTGTTGAAGCTGTCATTGGCGCTGGTTTGCTAAGTGGTGGGGAAAAGTTGGCGTTCTCGGTGGCTAAATCTTTAGGGCTTGATGTGTGGCAGACCTGCGACTGGCTTGATGTTGTGTCGCGCGCTTCTGGCAAGATGGCACGTCCTCGTGAGCCTCAGGACAAGGAACTATTAAAAGGCATGATGAAAGTGATTGGCACAACTCTAGAAGACCCGGATTTATTGTTGCAGGCAATGGTGAGGCAAGTCTACTTGTAACTTGTATTTTATTTATTACACCTGCTAGTAGCACCACCCGTCTCTATCAATTCACTCCGAATCGTATGAGCGCTTGGAGTTCCTAGGCGATTCAATACTCGATATGCGTAGGCTCCTTATGCTAACCTATGGTTGGTAATGTGGCTGACCGTATGAGCCGTAGTGGTTGTTCAATCATTCTTTGCTGACCCAGAGAAGTGGAATCCACATTATATGACTATGATTAAAGTAAGTAATTATAACACTGCTTCCTAAACAACGACCGACTTCAAATTCAACTATAGAGCAGCATGGTTTCGAATCGCGTGCTCGCAATAATCTGTGTCGAGTCGGGTTTACATCGTTTCTTGCTACACGACAAACCCACTCTCGCTCAAACTATCAAAACCTTTGTGGAGGAAGTCGAGAAAGGCAAGCGCGAAGCTCAAACTGACTCGGAGCGCACGAGGTATTGGTCGAAACTTCGGGCGCCAAAGGTATGGCAACGTACGCATAGTTTACATGTTACCTCGCTGATTTATGCGCAATAGGAACTAGGGGACGTAGTCGAAGCCCTATTGGGCGCGATCTATGTTTCTTCCGGTTTCAGGCTCGTCCAGGTGCAGGCCGTGTATGATCGGCTATTGAAGCCGTTTTACGACCGATATAACGACAAGAACGCAATGCTTGCCCACCCGATGACCAAGCTAATGACCAGGCTAGAGTCCGTTGGATGTAATGGTCTGAGCGTGTCGAAAGTATACGTGGCTTCAAAGACAGGTGCCGAAAACGCAACAAGATGTGAAGGTAAATATGGCCTCCATCTATTTTCCCATGTATTACTGAGCATTTTGTTTAAATAGTGAAGCTGCATGGCCGACTACTCGCCACAGCTACGGCAGACAAATCGGATCGTGCTATTAATCGTGCAACACGAGATGCATTTTCAAAACTCGACGACGTCCTCAAAAATTGTACATGTAAGGGTACTGTGCAGGGGAAGAAACGAAAGCGTGTACCAACTGAGGAAGGCAACGTTGCTGAAGTTGATGAAATGCTACAAATTGATGAGCTGATAGGAAATAACGCAGATAACCCAATCGATGTCGATATGTTTGATTTTTGACATATGTAAATTATTACAGTAATGTATCTATCAAACCATTCTCCCTTGACTTTCCATGTGGTTGTTTCAGTCGGCGCCAGTATCAGCTACACCAGGACGGTTGATTCGTAGTTACTTGACAGCTCTATAGTTACGGCATTTCAAGGGAGGGCTGATGAATGCTCTACGTGGTGCAAAGAAGGTGGCTTGGATTGTTTAATGATTTCGGCATCATGAATACTGTCTCTCGTGTTGGCTTCATTGAGGCGCGGTTCGGCGACGACCTCGTCTCCAAACAAGACTGCGATCTCCTCGAGACTAAGTCCTTTAGTCTCTGGGAAATATGCCCAGACTATAACTGCTGTACAGAGGTTCAGCGCGATGAAAAGCTACATATAATTATCCATTTTTTAGTGACAAGGCAATCACAGGCGTAGTGGTTTTGTATGCTCACAGCGTAGAACTTGTACCCGACCTTCGCAAACGCAGTGGGTGCCGCTTGGTTGACTGCGATGTTGAATATGAAATGGGAGAACGCTGCGACTATCAATCACGTATCAAGTCAGTATTGTGAATCTGGCATATCGGAATAGGACCTACGGGCGTTGCCTTTGGATCTTATATGCATAGGCAAGACTTCTGCACCATAAATCCAGGTAACAGAGTTGAAGCCAAGGTAAAAGATGATTGTGTAGCAGAAAATGAAAGCAATCACAAATCCTTGCCCGATTACGTTCGTAGTCCCAGCAAAGAATTTAGTGAGTACCTGTAGATATTCTCATATTCAGACATCTAAGCTTAGGCGAAACATACTGGGGCTTACCATAACGATAGTAAGATCGACCACCAGCCCGATCGCCCCCCAAAACAAAGAGCGTGTGCGCCCCCTTTTGGTACGCATACAGTCAACATAGAGAAAACGTGTGTAGCATCGTTACTTCGCCTACCATGAATCGACCTTCCAGAGAGAAAACAGGTTACTGATTGCTACGATGGAAGTCAGTCAATGTATAACACACAAACAACTATACGTACGACCGAGTGTTCCATACACGTCAGAAAGGAGTAAAACAGTCTTCCCAGTTATTCCAACGCCCGCATATAATATGGTTTGGTAGTAATCTATTTACCCAGTTATTCATAATTGCGCGAGAGCTGAAAGTTGAACTTACTAATCACGTTCACCCCAGATAAACTTGTGCACGTTTGCACTGCAACGGATACCAGTACTCTTCGCCGATATCTCCTCCATAATTCAACAATCGACTTGACCTCTTTTGCCTTTTCGAGCTCAATTTGCTCCTTCATGCGCGTAAACTCAACTGCAAACGAACAGTATTAGGCGTTAGTG
>JAYRCO010000187.1:0-40943 GCA_037042815.1 Ceratobasidium papillatum | reverse complement strand
ATACAGTGAAAGTGTAATGATGGATAGGATTCAAACTTCAGATTTTAACTAGACAAAGGTTTTCATTTGTGTGTATACGCCACCCAACACTACAGATCAGCCCGAAGCGTAATTAATGGTCCAAAGGCGGCTACTTCATGCGTAGGAGCGCAGCGGGAGAAGTTGGGTACTCGAGTTGAAACAGGCCGCCCCAAGGGGATTCGACCGCTCAGCAGTTTGTACAGCACAATAGATGGCGCAACTATCTCTCTGGGAGCATAATAAACAGGCTATTCAGTTGTACAACACGAATGCAATGCGCATTCACGGATGTCTACATTACAAATCCCCACAAAATTGAAGGGGTTGTCCAAGGCTGCACAAGACAGCTGAGGCGTCTTGCCGAGCGGGAGAACCTAGATTGGCAACAGCACCTACGAAAGATAACGAGAGTGTAGTAGCAACGACGAAGCAAGGGCAGAATCAGCAGCATATTGAGGATTAAGGGCAGTGGGATAATCAAGGTACGATATATGCGGTCTCCTATCTCTCATAGCATGTCCGAACGAAACCGGTGCGTAATAACGCCGACTGCCAAGCGTATCTCTTCAGTGCCTGTCGATGCCGGCGGTATCCACGGGAAGAATATGTGAGAATATTGAGTAGCGAGGATGTGCCTCGACCCGTTGCCTGATCGTCGCGTGGGCATGATTGCCGATTTGCTACGTAAGCCAAGTAAAACCATGGGCGTTGAAGTTAGAAAAACAGTTTTGAGCTGCGGGGGGCGATACTCTGCTGTACGAGCATGAAAGTTGAGCCTCGTAAACGATCTTGCGACGTTGAAATACTATTCAACGGAATCAGACCCTTTGTCGCAGTAGTGGCAACAAAGCCCACGAGCCAAAATAGAACTAGAACCGGCCTGATTAGGCAAGCTAAAGAAGAACAATTAGATACTTTTGGGAGCCGGAAGTGGACGGAAGCGTTGCCGCCCGCAGGTTGATGGTCGCGACAAACATTTACACAAAGCTGCGGCCCTCCTGGAGTCAAAAATTCAGTTGCGAGCGACGACAGTGCCCCCCGGTGGGACATACCGAGTACTTGAACCGACCAACGTAAGACTAGAAGGTGCGTGACCCCGCCGGTTCTGAAGCATGTGGCGGCTGTAAGCTGACACAGTGCAGTCTTCTCCTTACACTCGCCCCATCCGCAGGCCGGATTTCAGTCTCTCGGCATCTGAAAACTAATCATAACACATTCGCCAAGATTAACCCCCGCTTTTTCCTGCCGACGGTATATATACCGGCCAACTGCGTCAGGTTCGCCAACCATGTCCCTCAAGGTGCGCCCACCCCAATCTATGTGTTATCTGCCAGCTCACCGCTCTTTAGCTCGAACTCGAAACCTGGGCCGCCGCGCTCAAAGCCTATGACGAGGAAGACTTTGACAAGTCACTCCAAACATTTAACGTGAGCCTTCCATCTATCCACCGCACCCTGACTTGAATAACACCTTTATTGGATAGCGCATTGCTGAATCGTCCAAAATCCTCACGAATATCGGCCTCATCTACGCTACGCTAGGCGAGCACGAGACGGCCGTACAACATTTTCGTGAAGCCGTCGTTCTCGACAAATATCTCGCTGTCGCCTACTTTCAGTGCGGTGTCAGCAACTTTTTGCTTGGACACTACGATGAGGCCCACACAGAGTTTAGCCAGGCGCTGCTCTATCTCAGAGGGAATCAAGCCATGTGCGTCGAGTTCTATTTCCCTGCAAGCCCATTAGCTGAGACTGACTGCGTTATGGTAGCAACTATGAACAGCTCGGGCTCAAATTCCGCCTGTACTCTGCCGAGGTACTCTTTAATAAGTACGTTTGGCTAAATCCGCCTCGTTACGACAACTAATTTATTATAATAGGGGATTATGTCTAATCTACATGAATCGGGTCGACGACGGCCTTCGAGACTTGCGCGAGGCACTGTTGGCAAAAGTTACCGAGGAGCACGGAGTCATTGATGACGCTATCCAAGATCGGGGAGAGGGTTATACTGTCTTTTCCATCGTACGTTCATCGTCTCTCAATTTGCTATATTTGTTCACCATTCTCGTAGCCTGTGGGAGTTCTCTACCGCCCCTCCGAGTCGAAACTCAAAAATGCGAAAACCAAAGACTTCCTCGGAAAGGCTCAGCTTATTGCTGCGTCCGATGCCAAGGATGCGTTTACGACCTTTACTGGTGTCACTCGTCTGCAACAAGGTCTCACACCATCCGGCGCACCCATCATCGACGGCCGACCCATCCCTCCATTGTCCCGTTCAGTAACCGCATCTGCACGTGTCGAAACCATTCCCGCAGCACCGAAAGACGAACTGAAACCTATTGCACCCACGTTGCAAAAGAGCGCAACCATCGGCCCTGGAGACCCCACCCGCAAACCTGGACTTTCGCGTAACCCCAGTTCAGTTGGCTTGGGAGGCTTGGGGGGACCTGGGCTAACCAGGAATCCTACTTCTGCAGCCGATTTGAGTCGGAACACGAGCGCGAGCGGAAGTTCGGGTGCTGGTGCGAATGCTCTTCCACCTGTGCGCGGTCTGAGCGTACGTCGACCCGGAACGGGCGGTTCAACCAATTCGCGGGATCAGAGTCAAGGTCCGCCTCGACTGCCGCGCATCGAGCCGCTCATGACACCCGAGAGAAGCCGGAGTCCACAGGAGATGATGCAGAGCCCTGTTGGTAGGGAGAGAATACAGAGCCCGGTCGGCAGGGATAGGATACAGAGTCCGGTTGGCAGGGACAGGAGCCAAGGCCCGGCAGCTAAGGACAGGACGCCTCGTATGACCGAGTTTTATGACGAGTATCTCGGAGCGTACGAGGATCCCGCTCCGCCCATGCCTGAGGGAGTTGCGGCCTGGGCTGCGAAAACAAAAGGCGCCCCTCCTCCGCCTTCGGGTCCGCCATCCCGCTCGGGGTCTGTTGGAGCTGGATTGGGTCGGGGTTATGATGAACGTTCGAGATCTGGGTACGATGATCGCTCAAGGAGCGGGTATGAAGAACGCTCAAGAGCACCTCCGAGCTCGTACGGTGGGGGTAGCATAAGTGTGCGTCGCAAGTTGACACGACGACCAACGCGTCAGGCGTACGAGGAGGAAGAGGAGGGTTATGTTAGCGGCGAGTACTCGGACGCTCCGTTTGAGCTTGTTAAAATTCGGGTCAAGGTATGCCTTAATTTTTTTAAAATTGTTATGTGATTCTAACTTGAAGTATAGTTGCACTACAAAGATGACGTGCGCGGCATGGCCATCTCTCCCGAGATGCAGTTCGAAGAATTCCTCGACAAGGTGTCTTCCAAGTTTGGCCGGCCGTTTGGCACACTTGGACTCAAGTTCAAGGATGAGGATAATGGAAGAGTATCCATGCGGGATGATAGTGATTATGATCTCGCAATTGAAACAGCGCGAGAGTCGGCCAGGGGACGTCCAGAGGGCAAGTTGGAGATATGGTTAGTGTGTTATTACGCTTTTTCTTGTCATGTTTCCTAACTTCGAGTTATCTACAGGTGCACAGACGAGTAGCGAACTTCTCTTTGTCTATGCTAGCTTTTTTTCTTTGTTGGGGTTCATAATTCGTGTAGTCTGTTGGATTGGCTCGTTCGCTCTTTGGTCGGGATTTATTGAATCATACAAATTTGTCGTTAGAGTACACTCATTTGCTTTGTCGTTTTTTTCTTCGTTGCCATAATCGATATTGAATGATACGGATGGATTTTAGATTTACACGCGGGAATGAGAACGTGTGCCGTTGCATATACCAACCGCAGTAACAGATAACCGCTATTCTTGGCCCTGCTGCGGCTCCAGGACATCATTCATTCCTTGTCTGCCTTTCGCTTCTTCTTGGGTCGATCGACTGGCCCTGTTTCCGTCTCCGCCTCCCGTTGCTGTTGGCGTGCAGCGCGTCTCGCCTCCTTGCGTGCGAGTTTCGCGGCTTTGCGGCCTTCCTCCGTTTCTTCGACAGGACTAGAGCCGGCGGTAACTTCGGTTTGCTCTGGCTCCTTCCGTTTCCTCTTCTTTTCTTTCTTGGATGTTCTATCGTCACTGCCCTCGAGTGTCGAATCGGTAGGGAGGGGTGCTTCGGTTGTTGTTGTTGGTAGAGATGGAGACGGAGATTTTGCACGCCTGAAGCCTAGACCTGTGCTAGCACCAGAGAAGCCAAGGCCAGCGGGTCGAGCTTCCTCGTCCTCGTCCTGGTTCCAGCGACTCGAGCCAAGTTGGCCACTCGGCACATCTACCTCTGGTTCTTCAAACGTCACAACTGGTGTTGAGCTTGTCGGATTCGCACTCAACCCAGCTTTGGCACGCATTTTGTTCTTGAAGTAATCTGCTACGCTCTGAGAAGATGTAGTGATCTGGTTCCCGTCATCGAGTGCTGGGATGACGGTAAGCGTGGACTGAGCAGGCGTGGGCGTGGATGGAGCAGATGTCGGTGTGGATATGGATGCTGGTGTGGATGAGATGCCTAAGATTTCAGAGAGTGCGGTGGAGGATGTACCAGCGAGACGTTTGGCTGCGAGAAAGCGGGCACGGTGTCTATACGAGTTGATGTTAGATATGGAAAGAACAAAGAGGAGATGGGACGTACGCCAGTCGCCTTGGAGCAGGAGCTGCCACTGGCGCAGTTTTTGCAGACGCTGACGAGGAAGCTGAATCTGATGCCTCTAGTGCAGCCTTGGCCTTTCGCTTCTCCTCCCTCTTTCTCTCTTTCCTTGTAGCCTTGTCCTCCTTTTCCTTCCCGCCAGTCTCCTCTACCACCTCGATTGTCTCTTCCACTACCTCAACTGTCCCTTCTACCTCTCCTCCCGCGTTCAGCCTTTCCAGCAACCCCTCGAACTCTTTTGCCTGCTTCCACGCAATCGCATCTGGCCCGTCTGGCCGTCCAGCTCCAATACCCAGTTGGTCTAGCTTTTGAGCGACAGCAATATGTGACACTCGACCGTCGCCGGCAACACCTAGTCCCATGGTGGGATCCCAGCCGTGCTTGGCGAGGTATGTATGACCAAATTTAGCGGCATCTATGTAGAGTGGTCATTAATTCGTCAGATTAGTGAAGAGTGTTAAAACTCACTTTCTGCCCATGTCAGATTTCGAGGGTCGGCGCCAATCCTCTGTTTTACTTTTCTTTCTGATAGCCCCATGGTCCGAATATGATATATTTTCTAGTGTATCTATGGTGGTATAAAGATATCTCAAGACTGGAAGGATAGCGTCAAGATCAAGCGCCGCCAAAAATTGTTTGGTGAATGTCCAGACCCTGTGTATGGCTATGCTTGCTGATGTATGCTTGGAAGACCAACAACCTGCGGCTAGACTCACCAATAATCAGCATCTGGTGATTGGATCCAGCTTTAGCTATTATCCAGACGAAAGACGGCTTTGGAACTAGCAGCAGCAGCATCTCGAGCTTTCTTCTCCCGTTTCGACTAAATCTCGCCGATACTTCAGAAAACTCAAAACTATAAATGGATCATCCTGGAGGTCCCTCGAGCGTTGTCCTGCATGACCAAAGCTAGCAACTCATCCGAAGACCTCGGCAGCTTCTAGTACGCGACTAGATGCAATTATCCGATGCCTCGACCCGGTGCAAATATGAATTTCGGTGGCGCGCTTGTAAATACGCGGGTGAACGCTCATTTCAAGATCCTATCTGTTGCTACAAGCTGTGAGTACTGCTACTCATCTAGCTACTTGTTTCGTTTATGTCTCGCATAAAAATAATATATTCTAATTCCTTCTGTCAAGTTCACTAAATAGATGTATATCATTCCTATCATCTCTCTTTTCATCACAGTAATTTATCGGGCTGCCTTCTCGCGGCTCCCTGTACGGACCGCGAAGCCACAGCGGGCCGGGCCTTCCGCAAAGCTAATCCTTTCCTGTCTCATTTCTGTACCAAATCCATTGACCCGCAGCCCAAGCCAAACGTCATCAGATCTTTTGTTAGCTCCTCATTCCGTCTTGGGCCTTGGCGTTCAATGTTCGGCCTCGCCATCGGCACAATACTTAGATATGTGCCTTGATGAGCCACGCTATGGAACCCCATACGGAGAAGTCACCGGTTATTTTCGCGTTTGGTTCTCGGCTTCTTTCTCCCTCCTCCCCCTACATAACCACCTGCGGGGGGATGCTAGGTGTACGTGGCCCCACGTCCAACCCCACTCTCTCCACACTTTCTGATACGGTCTATCATGTCGAAAGCCAATGCCACCGAATTGCGAGTAGACGATCATCTGAAAGAGGGAGACATCGAGGAGAGCAAGTTGCCTCCTGACTATCGGAGTGACTCGAACATGTCACCCGTTAGTAGCAACGGGGGAGAGCAAACCCAGCATGCCGGAATCGACGCAGAGGTGGCCAACTTCTTTGCGGCACAGGGAGACAAGAGAATCGGTGCGTTGATTCAGTTTAATTATAGTTTCGTCTCGGCTTACGGCCTTGCATAAAGTCATCGACGAGGCTACGAACAAGAGACTAAAGCGCCTGATTGATAAACGCATCCTTGTTGTCATGGTAAGTCTGCTAGCACAATATATGCGTCTGCCCCTCGTGATTTTAAGCTGAAAATGTTCGTTTTATCAGGTTACAACGTACTTCTGCCAGGTATGTCTGTTCTTAATCAATCAATCCAACAATCTTAAAGTCAAACTAGGCACTTGACAAAGGAACGATCAACTTTGCGTCCATCATGGGGATTCAGCAAGACACGCACCTTGTCGGCCAACAGTACAGCTGGCTGACTACTTGCTGTGAGTTGACTCCTTTTTATCTGCCTACATCCTACTAACTTTCTGCAGTGTATATTTCTATCCTTGCGTGGGAGTTCCCTACAAATCGCTTGCTTCAAACGCTCCCCGTTGCAAAATACCTTTCGTTCAAGTAAGTCAACCCGATCCAACTGAAAAAAACCTTGATATGTAATTAACAAAACTCAGCATCATTGCCTGGGGAGCCGTCCTCGCATGCACGGCTGCTTGCAAGAACTTTACCGGCCTTGTAATTGTCCGGACGTTGCTGGGCATGTTTGAATGCGTTTGTCAACCAGCTTTTGTCCTCTTGTGAGTTGGGTTCCTCTCACCTCTCCTGCCGAATTCTTATCTCTACGATAGGTGTACTATGTGGTATACTAAGAAAGAACAAGCCATTGCTATCGGGTGCTTTTATGCCATGAATGGGCTTCAGCAGTGTGTCGGTGGTTTGCTTGCTTATGGTGTCTATCATATCCATGGCGGGCCTATAACCTCCTGGCAGGTACTATTTACCCTCCTCGGCTGCATAACTGTTCTCTGGGGCATCTTTGTCTTTTGGTGGCTTCCCGACTCGCCAATGCGGGCCAAGTGCTTCACACCCGAAGATCGTCTCCTTATGGTCGAGCGTGTACGGGCCAACGAGACCGGCATTCAGAATAAAGAGTTCAAGAGGTATCAAGCTATCGAGGCGCTCACCGACCTGAAGACTTGGTGTTTCTACATTATTTCGTTCACCAACGCCCTCCCCACCGGCGGTCTCGGCGCATTCTCGAACTTAATTCTCAAGTCGTTTGGTTTCACTACCCTCCAGACTGATCTCCTCGCGATCGCACAAGGAGTAATCATCATGCTCTTCTTGTTCACCGCCGCATACTTTTCGACCCGCACGAGCCAAAAATGTATTTTCATGTTCGCATACACACTGCCCAACGTGATTGGCTCGATTGTTTTCTTGACGGTCCCCACTCACCCGAGCACGCGAGTCGGTCTATTGATCGCCTTTTACTTGTGTCAAGGATTTGGTGCGGTTGCAGTATTAAACCTTGCACTGGTTACCGGAAATACGGGAGGTCGTACCAAGCAGGTAGTTACTGTAACGGGCACTTTCATGTGAGTCACAATTCTTGCCTTCTATCACTGAACTAACACACTGTCTTGACAGTACTTGGGCTGTCGGAAATGCCATCGGTCCCCAGGTTTTCCGAGCCAACGATGCGCCTCGTTATCCGAAAGGTTTTGCAGTCCATCTCGTAATGTATGGGATCCAACTTGCGGCTATCGTCGTACTCCGCCTCTATCTACTTCGCCAGAACGTCCTCAAGCGTCGCGCCCAAAATATCAAGGAGGAGGGCACCAGCGCAGAAGTCGAGGGGGAGGCTGAAAAGGTCAAGCATAGCCATGCCTTTGACGATCTGACAGACAAGGAAAATCCTGATTGTAAGTCGCTTTATCATAAGTCGTTAGCCCTAAACTCGAGCTTACTATCTTCTCATAGTCCGTTATGTTTATTAAAGACCAGTGATGTATGATATTGTTTGGTGTTTCCATCTCAGTTGTACAATAGTTTCTACCTTTTGTGAAGATTACGAGTAGTATCTCAAATGCTCCTTACTTCAGGGATTCATTCGGCCCAAACCTCCTCGCGTGCGAGAGCAAAATCCAGACTACATGCGATTGTCAAATGAATGGCGGAAGAGATGATCCGATAGATCCATTACATAATAGGAGCGAAGTTTGCCACGCTGTCTCTCCCAAGGCCGGCCACCACCACAGAGGCTTTGACCTGTTCTCTCTATTTCTTTTACTCGCACTTGAAAGGAAAACTTGTCTCGAACCATGGTCTCGCGCGTTTGATGAAACCAGATCATCCAACTGAATATCAGTATCGCTTTCCTGTCATCGTAGCCACCTCAAACCCCAAGCCCAGCTGCTATTGAATTTCGGGGTATTTTTACTCTAACGAATCGATCACGACCCGAGGATACTGGCACTAACGAAACAACATGTCTGAAGAGACACCTTTGCCATCGGCTTCTGGTATGCTTTGAACTTTAACCCCAGCACCCTAATCTAATAAATCCCATAGGCCTCAGTGCCGAAACGATAGCGACCCTCCTAAGCAAGTTTGAGGAGCAAAACGTATGTTCCTTTCGCCTGGTATACGCACATGCCAACTTATATTGGTGTCAGCTTTTGATACAAGAGCTCAAGGACCGGGTCGTCCTACTCGAAAGTCGTGCCTCGGAGCCTCCTTCTATCGCATCTCCAGTTCCTGTTCCCCTCCAGAGCGACATGTTAGCGGCCTTCGCCAAAGCGCATGCCGAGTCTTTGGCTGCATTGTCAAACGCATCCTCGCCTTCGCCGTCCGTGCCACTTGGCCGCAACACTTCAGCCTTGCCCCCGACATTTTCTCCGCCGTTTGGATATCCCTATGGACCATACCCAGGATTTTACTATCCTGGCATGCACTATCCGCCTCCCAGCTGGGGCGCTATACCAAATCACTCTTCTGCTGCGGAACATCCCCCCAGCGACGCTCCACCGACCAACACCAACAACGAGCAAATGGCCACCACAGATGAAAAGAGTCCCGAAGCCACGTCTGCTTGGGGAGGGCCAGTCAACAATGGTACTTCAACTCCATCCACCGAGGCGGTAGCAGGGTCAAGCAGCAGCCTGAACTCTGCAAAGAAAGGCAAATCAAAGGTTAAGCCATGCAAGTTTGGGGACCAGTGTAACCGGTGTGTCCTTAAGCGCCAATGCTTAACTTGATTGTTAACTTGTTGTTTATTTAGACCCGAGTGCTGGTTTGAGCATCCCGGTAGAACCAAGTCGGGCCTTCAGCGCAATGACAGTCCAAACTCTATGTACCCACCCAAATCTAGCAACAACACAACATCAAACCCTGGGGACTCTTCTAATCAATTTGGCCAGAGCACTAAATCTAGACCGGCATGTAGATATGCTGAAAACTGTACACGGTGCGGTGATATTATGCTTTTATATTCGAAATTTTATGCTTACTATAAACTTTGGACTTCAGTCAGAAGTGCATGTTTACACATCCAACAGGCTGGACTCCTAGTCTTGCGCCTGAGCCAACAACCGATCAAAACACATCCACTTCGGTTGACCATTCTGTTGCTGATCAAGATTGGGGAACACCAGCCACAGGCAACAGCGGGTGGGGCACCGAGCATCAAGAAACTTCAAATACTGAACCCAACCAGTGGGAGAGCTGGGAAGTCAAACCGTCAAACGACTGGGGAGTGTCCTCTACCAACGAATGGGGACCACCGGCAAGTAATGAGAATGAGTGGGGACCGCCGGCGAACGATGACTGGGCGACCGCGAGCAATACAAAAAACAACCAAAACTCGAATTCTGCAAACACATCAAGGAAGGCGCCCGCCGCAAAGAAACCCGACAGCAAACTAAGGAAAGGAAAGGAGCGCGTGACTTCGCCTCTTCAATCTACGCCTAGCCAGCCGGCCGTTTCAACTCACCTAGCGAATGTCAATATCTCTCTCGATTCTGCGGCCGAATCGCTGGCCGACGCCAAAGAACCTAGCCTTGTCGACGAATTACCTATCGTTGATGCTGTTATTGACGCTGTCGTGGATTCATTGGTATGTCACTATGGCATCATATACCCATTTGTACTAATGCCTATTCAATGCTTAGCCTACGCCTCCTCTTGAACCAGAGCATACATCTATGTCTTCGTCGAGCCTCTCTGAATCAGACAATCTTCCCACGCCGTTTGCGTGGGGGGACGAGCCTTTGGACAACGTGCGTAACGAGGAACAGGCTCCCGAGGAACCCGTAGCTCCGGACATGATTGCACCAAGTTCGATGTATGGCTCATGGGGACCAGTTGAAGATTCAGGATGGGGGTTTGAAGATCCGCCGGCACCAAAAGGTGTTGAAGCTCAGACCAAGAGCGCAAAGGGGAAAGGGAAGCAAAAGGAGACAGGCCAGGGAAAGGCTGCGGATAACTCGCATAACGAAAATAGTAAGTTCGCGTCACCCACTCGAGCTCGCTCTAATTAATAGTTTCTAGACGACGCTCCGTTGGCCGATTCGCCCGCGGTTGATGCAAACGAGGTCGAAGGTCCTCAAACTGCCAGTCCCGATCCAGCCCCAGTGCCTCAAGGTTTGTTGATTATAATAAACTATGTGCACATTCACTGAATAGAGCACAGGTGTTCCCGAGGATGAAATTCCGGATTGGCTGCTCGGGGAGACAGAAGACCCATACGCCGCGCTTGGAATTACTCGCCCGATAACCCCAAAGCCAATCCCCAGACCAACGCCGACACCGACCATGTCTACTTCGAGCCAGCCGCCGTCGAATCGTCCCCGTATGAGCGAGATGAACGGAGCAAATTTCCCTCCTCCTCAGGCTACCACCAATTATCAGGCGCCCAAGACAAGCGTGGCATCCGGTCCAACTATTCGCCCACGACGCACAGCCTTCACGATTATCCCGAGTGGAGAACCGTCAACCGCTCAAAATGCTCGATCTAGTGGTTCCAAGGAGTCGGGCAAAGGCTCCGGCAAACAACCCAAGAAGCAATATCGCCCTAATAACAAACAGAATACCAAGGGATCCAAGTGATACATATGTTTTTTGTGGTGTACTGACATCTCTCCTATCCGCCTGTTTTGTTTTCTCATTGAATTTCAACCGTTGCTATCCACGTTGTCGCTGTGTTTTCAATGTACATAGCTTTCTGCGCTTTTCTTATATGATGCATTGTTCTTTCCTACCAGACGCTACTCCTTATGAAGATTTACAAAACGGGCGTGAGGGGCGCACTGACGGACGAATGAGAATGAGCGGCACAAGCCGGTTGCACAAGAAACGTCTAGCTAGTAGCCAAGCGTCTCAAGAGTTATATTGGCCGTACCTCTTCCACCCATTCCATAATATATCACAATATCACGAGAAAAAATAGAAAACAAGAGAAAACCATTATAAGTTCTACATTGTTGGCTTTACGCTAAAGGCATCCTATGCGGCTGCCAACGCGGCTTCCACGTCATCTTCGTCTCCTCCGTTTTCACTTCCTGGCTTTGCCCCTCCGGCACCATTGGCCTGAGTTGAAACGACTCCGCCTGGACCAAACTTTTTAGATACGGGCCCACTCTCCATAGTATGCGCGGAGGCTGCGGGAGCTCGGAACGTCATGGACTTATGAGATGGTTTTTGAGTAATGGGAGCGGAGCCAGGGAGTACTCGGCCTGGGGGGTGGTCAAACGAACAATCGGCTCTACAATGTGAATTGAAATGTCAAGTCAAATAGTGATCGAGTAAATCTGGCAATAAACCAACGTACCGAGTGCAGTTGATTCCAAACCTGCAAGGTTTGCCGCTCCTCTGGGGGTGCACAAACGTGCAACCTGGCCGTGTGCATCCAAGGCCGAATTTGCAAGGGACGCCCCCAGCTGGAGGAGGAGGTCTTGTAACTGGAGCAGCCTGGGTCGGAGGAGGAGCGCCTGTATACCAAGATTAGATAAAATCAAACCTCAAGACGCGAATGAGTCGACTTGCCATTGGCGGCTGCGGGGCTTGGGTGCCCTTTGGCGCAATCCGCGTCCTTGCACTCCAACCCTTTCTCGCAGTACTCACTGCTCAACACCAGCCCGCCTTCAGCCGAAGGATGAGAATACCTGCACCCTGCGTTGGTACATTTCATCCCAAACTTGCACAGTGTCGGCGATTGTGGTCGAGTAGGAACGTTTGTGGATGTAGGAGGTTGATGAGGTCGCGGTTGGGGAGCAGCGAGCTGTGGAGCCTGCTGTTGAGAGGGTGACTGTTGGGATGGAGGCCCATTCGGAGGTCGGTCACCCATATTCCCACCACGCCCGCCTCGACTCCCTCCCCTACCCCTCCCATTCGCGTTTGGTCCTTGACCATGGCCATTCGGGAAACCGTTGAACCCAGGCCCGCCTGGCCCCATCATCTGCGGATTGCCTTGCATCATGCCCATGTTCGCGGCCATCTGGGACATGATCGCCATCTGGTTCGCCATCATCTCCTGGAACATCATTGGGTTGACGCCGCCCATCATCGGGTTCATCATCATCTGTTGCTGTTGCTGTTGTTGCTGCTGTTGGTGAGGGGGCCCGTTCATATTCATACCACCTCGTCCCATCATCCGACCTCCGCCTCCCTGCGGACCACCACGCGTCACCGCGTCTATTTGCGCTTGAACATGGTCAAAGCCTCCGTGTCGTCGAGGTGGCTCGACCCGGTCGAGCAAGCTCCGCACAGGCTGGGGTTCGTTGTTTGATGGACCGTCACGCATAGCGCGCGGACGGTCAGGGAGGTCTGTCGTACGTCGTGCTTTGGAAGCGGGGGAAGGCGACCGTCCGTCTGGACGACGTTTTGAAGGCGGAGAAGCGGCAGCAGTCGCCTCACTTAACGCCTGGTTCAATATGCGAGGGTTCGCGGTAACGTTCCGCCTGAACAACGAACGAGGTATGAGCACATGCCAAACTGTAGGCTGAGATACGCACGGTTGTGTATCTGGTTGCACCACTGGTTTCACATCGGACGAACCTCCCGAAGAGCCAGATATTTTGGCCGCCTCGTCGAATAACCAGGCAGTAACCGAAGTATCTAATGACAACGTGTTTAGTGCCCGAATATCTAAGAAATAGCTATATATCTCACCATACTCGGGACCAACCACTTTTGTTCCTTCTATTAGTATATTTGGCAAGTAGAGTAGGATGACTTCACATACAATCCACCAGCTCAGCCGTAATTTGGTCTTGAAAGAGGCAAAAATCAGTCTCAATCGTGCGAATGAAAATAAGCCAACTCACCAGCGGTTTTCGAGTTGATAAGCATTATGGTGATGTATTCCGCCATAACCATATCTACAGGCGCTTTAGCATTATCCGACTTCAGAAAACTGTAATACTTACCAGTTTCATCACTGTATCCTTTGGCGACAAGTTTCTTCTGGATAGCAGACTAGAGTACACGAGTCAGCATAGTAGATTTCTCATAATAGACTACATACCTGCAAGGCTCCCGCCTCGGGTGTGCCCATGACAAGTTCGGAACCCATATTTGCAGTAGTAATAAAGATATGAGTGAGGCTGGTCGTGGTTCACAACAACCACAAGTGGCGCGACACAGATTGCACAGCCACACGTTTGAAAGCGCGCAGGTTTGTCATCCAAAGCCACGTAATAGCCACCTCATTAACGCACAATTGAAGAGTTCAATATGAGATTGGATCACAGATAATAGTATAACAGACGAGGAGTACATGAGTAAGGCAGTAGCACAGAGTAGAAAAACAAAGTAAAATCACTTCCACAACCGCCAACCGCCTTTGTCGACCATAACCCTCACACGATCACCGTCCTGAACGTCCTTGAACTGGAGAAAGGGTGTATGTATTATTAAAAAACATAGCTGTAGATATTGAATCTCTTACCGTCAATTCACGAGTACGATGCAGACTTTCAATCTCATCGATACGTTCGCGCACACCCTCCAATCGTTCGTCAAAGCCCTCTTCCTCGACGACTTCACGCGCAGCCTGCAATGTCAACATAGAGTCTGGCCGTACGTCGTGATGCACCTATGAGATCGAAGGGCTCAGTTATAAAACTAAAACGTGTGTTCATCCACGTACGTCGATAGAGATGATGTTCAAGTGATCCAGACCTGAACAGATACAAGATTACGTTAGAATGAGCGACAAGTCGGCCTTGAAAAACACACCGTCCAAAAAGTCTGTTCTTGTCATAATGCTCCGACATTCATGGTAGGGAATGCTAGGCATAGGCAGTTCGGCAGACGTCTTGGGCTCCATTATTTTATCAGGGTTTGCCGCCTTTTCCTTCTCAAACTCCTGCTCTTGGGCCTTTCTACGGTTGACAAACTCGCGCAATAATAGCCACGAGCAACTGGACCATTTTTGCTGATGTCCACCGCAGTTAGTGCAACGATCCTGTTATAGATATCGAAACCACATACTTCGTCCATAACATCGTCATCGCAGTCCTCAATAAGCCCAATGTTAGTTGTTAGCCAGGCCTTCTCACCCTTTTTGAGTCTTTCGGCGTGATGAATTAAATTCGACGACTGGGCAAGCCGACTTAGGTAGGCGAGTCTTCCACCTGTTTCGGAGATATAATAAATCCAAAATATTCTAAACCTTGAATATACGTACCAGTAACATCAGCCGCTTGCCTGATCGCATCATCGTCCTCTAAAGCTTTGCCCTTTTTGCTGTCTAGCCGAAGTTTCTTTAGCGCATTAAAAGCTTCTTCTGGCTCTAGGTCTTGGATTGAAAATGTGTTCATGCGGTTCGCAATTTGACCTGAAATCGGTGGAATGTAAGATGAATCAAATCCCAGGTGTATTAATAGGCTTACGCATAACCGAGTAGGGCCAGAAGTCGTCGCTACAACCAGAGACATATGAGCTTCTTGACCCGCCACCTTACGGAAATGCTAACCTGTTGAACACAAAGGTGGCAATGCCACTTTCGGCCCAACTTTCGGCCCTCTGCTGAAGCTGCTGCAATAAGAGCCTTCCTTCATCATCATTGTTGAAGAGATGAATGTTGTTAAACACAACGACAATAGGTTTTTTTGTCCTTTCAGACCTCCTAATTGCCACTTTCTCGAGCTTGTTCATGGCTAGCGAAAGACCAGTTGAGCTAGCCAGAAACCGTTTTCAAACCTCGTTCACAAACCTCGTTCAATATCAAGCCGAGGGCCACCTGAGAATCGATTATAAAGTTAGAGCACCCTTCTCGGAGGAAATACACGACACATGCCTTCACGAGGATCACGTCGCTGGAAAAGTCCAGTCTGAGAGTCTTCGTTGTACTCATAGTTGAGTGCTTTGCCTAGGCGTAGCCTGGGGAAGAAATTTGCACCAGTAATATAGCATTGCGACAAAAGTAAACATACCGGAAAACCTCCAAGTCTGGGTGGGCCTCACACATGGCAACGCCATCCGCATTTACTTTGCGCATCGCGTCTATCATCATGGTGCCCTTTCCGGACCCCTGCGATATCATTACATCCCAATTGAGAAAAATATGTAAAACGAACTGCCATGAACGCACCTTTGGCCCCACGAAGAGAAAGTAGTGTCCAGGCTCTTCTCCATTCATGATCGAGTCCACAGTTGCCTGTTCTTTTCGCATCAGGTGTTGAGCCGATTGCGGATACTCGCGCTTTCCTTCAATCGGTCTACGTTCAACTTGGATCCAGTTTCAAACCATGCACTGACTGACCATCTTCATCCATTCCCCCACGAAGCCTTCCCGGGTGGTCTGCAAGTACCAATGCCGGGTCATATCCAGCCTTAAAAGCTTCTTCTATCTACGGTCCAATAAGGTAGGGAAGTCGTCGTAGACGCGAAGGGCATACCTTGTTAAGGACATTAGCTTTGTACCACGATACATAGGCAACCCCTCCAAAGAATACTGCCCATCAAATCGATCCTTGGTTAACATAACATGATAAGGCCCCGTTCTCGTAACAAACGTACCAACTGTAATACCGATCAAAGTAGTAATAACCGCGTCAAATCCTCCACCTGCTCCGAATCCAAACATTCCTATGCCAGTTCCAGGCAAGCTGACCGGGTTTACGATACCCGGATCTGCATGCTTGTGCTCCTGCTGTGTTTTTTCGCCGGATGGTTCTTTTTCTTCAGCCGGCTGGCCCTGAGGTGGTGGTTGCTGCTGCTGCGGTTGGCGTAACGGCAGCATCCTAGCAAAGAAACGCGGAAAGAGCTTGAACCCTCTTTGATGGTATCCTAAAGGCAAGCCTCCAGGCGTGCGCAAACGAGCCGCACCCGGACCTGCGCGTACGGCAAGCATCCCAAGGCCAAGTCCTACACGCGTTGCACCTAGCATTGTTGTACAAGAAAAACTGAGAGTAAAGAACGGAGGGGAGTCGGGTCAAGCTTTCGATCTCAAAAAGGAATGTTATATGCAGAATGCGTTACCAGCGCGGCTCTAGCAGTCAGGTCAAGGGCGCAAAGTCGTACAAGCTTGGCGATTACACAGCCTGTCATATCACGTGGCCGCGACCAAGGATTTGCGTACAAAACTGCGGGGAGCTATGCCGTTTGTGCATCTATGGCTGCTGCGATCGGACTCGCAGCAATAGTGTACCAGGCTCGAGCGTGGTTCGAATGTCCGATATAGACCAGCCTGAAGGATTGAATCTATTTTCATCAATTGCAAGTAGGCTCTGACGCGAATCAAAGCCCTGCAGAATTCATTCTGTGCTACGTTCTTGACGTATTACCGGCCAGGGCAACAACTTCACCTCGGCCACGAGGACCTTGAATATATTTCGGTGCCTTTGCTCGGAGAGCAGGTCCTATGGCGCAGCTTTGCAGTCAGAAATAGGAGGTCAGCAATCTCGGCAAGTAAAGCCATCTATAACTTACGTTCAAATCTGGCCGTCTACAAGCGCAAGTGTGCAGACACACTCTAACGCCCGTGAGATAAACTATGTATACACTCTCTGCGGCCAGATTCTTTAGCGCGCATTCACCCATAGCCGTGCTCCGGGTATTGGCCACCCACTGTTTGTCTACACCACGATAGGCGAAACAAGGAAGAGTAGATCTCGATCTACATATCAGCATAGTTGATCATAGAATTTCAGTGGCTGCAGATGCAAGCAACTCTAGAAGAGCATGCGCATATAGTAAGCGAAAGCCAGGCCTTTTCTACCAAAACACTCCATCTGTCGCGAACAGCATTCTGATATACTTGTTTCCAGCTAGACTAGATATCGTTGTGTACCGGATACGTCCGAAATGAATGGTGGATTCGAGAGGTAACAGAAAAGAACTACATTTCAGCGATAAGACCTCAGAGTATTAATGTATTATCTAAACCACATCTGGTCCAATTAATCTCACCCTTGATTCCAAAGCACCCGCTCGCGACATGTGCCCTCATTTTATTTCCCATTCAACAGCTATGATCACGAGTTGTTTTTATCACTCACTCGATACTTTGAGCTCGGGCCCGGCGGCCCATTGCTCGGTTATCTTTCACTCGCTGGCATCTATATACGCAGGCCCATCATCTTCCAACCAGCTTTTCTTGCCCTTGTGACTGCATGCGTTCATCTGCCAGTACAGACGCTCGTGTGTCTATCACGCGCAAGATATACCTTTCACGGAAACAACCGCGTTTATGTACCTCGGTACATCCCAGCCCCGCTATCTCAGCAAACCTCGGGGATTCCCAGCAGCGAGACCGCCTATTCCCCATCCGAGGACCCCCAGAACATTCCACTCAAGCCTAGACGACAGACCTGCCAGGCCTGCCAGCACAACAGAGCCGAGGAAAGGCACGGACAGGCCCACGTGCGCCTATGCCCCAAATACAGTAACCATGGCTGATGTCCCAGACCCCCGATTCTCGATGGATAGCGCCGGCGCCGATCCACTACGCCCTAATCAAAGCACTTCGCTGTGGACATTCCAGCGTTGTAAAGTGCATTCCATTCCGATTCCGCGCTGATCCTTTACGGGCACCCTGCTTTCAACCCGAACAACACGCTTTCTGCTGGCGTGTATGCTTATTGCTGTGGCTGAAGGGAACGAATCGTAAGCCACCCCATAATGTAATCTCAATTCTGAAATCGCAATCTATCATTTCATTCTTCGGTTGGAACATACCAGTATGCATGTGTTCTGGGTACTGGGAACACAACCTTCGAGACCGGGGTGCAATCGTACTCTCATCGCATCGAGCACGTTCTACCCCGCTTCATCGACGTCAGCGGGGGGAGGAAGTGCAAACTTTCGATAACGATCCTCTCTGCTTAACCTTGTGCCCCTCGCATTCTGACTTCCAGTAATATTGTCTGTCTTCTATGCCTCCTCGTGCTGAAAGTGCGGGGTCGAATTGTAAGCATACAAACTCAAAACGGGCAGTGATGATCTATCATGCTTGTTCAACGCTGGTCTCGTACAAATAAGGAAATCAGCCGGAGGATGTCGGCGCGAGCATACGTTCGGATTATACCCGGTGCCCCTCGTGGGCCGGCTCTATGAGGCTAAACCAGCTGAGTTCGCCGAATGCTGCCTAGAGAGCGTACATCCCCCTTGCGCCGCAGAAAAGCACGTTAGCTTCGGACGATTCGCACGCCGATTGAACGACGCACATATTCGAATTAATGAGACACGGAACTAGCCTCATGGGTTCAATGATAACACCAAACCAAACCAACATGGGCGCAAGGCGCAGGATGCAGGACCAAAACGGTGATCAAAAGCAACTGAGACCAGGTGCAGGTTGGGCACATAGATGAGTTCGGCATTGCATGGCGGACTTGGCGGGTCTATCTCATCCTTTGATCTAGTGCCCGGTCTGACTGTGTTTCTTCTCCTATGCTCCATTATCAGATCCAGCAGCTCGCCGAGACCATCCCCAACCTGAACAAAAAGAACGCCCTTGCGCACGAGAACACACCCACAGGAGTGCAATAAACGCAAGGGGGTTACTCGGACCGAGCGCGTAGATCGTATGACGATTTGAACATGCCAGCAAGACAGATTAGAACGACACAGCGCTCAACGTGGACGAGCTGAGTTTGAGATTCGGTGCGATGAATTAACCTGACTATGAAACAGGACTCGGTTAAACTCAAGCGCTCTGGCACTGCATTCCGTACCCAGCTCACATTCTGTAAAATGGAGTTGAGGTTCAGGCTTGGACGTCTGAAACACAGGTCAAGAAACATGAAACAACCAGAGACATTTTTGATGTGTCATGTGACTTGCCGATCAGGGTGGCGTGGCGCAGTGGCGTTACGGGCGCCACTCACTTTGGACGATCCTGGATACAACTGAAATTATCCGGCGGTTCTCCATCCGAACCGTTCGACAGGCCGATTCTACATGTGTCTAGGCGAAGGCACACGCACATCTTGTTCGGTTGTTCACCCATCTCCTACTTGCGTTTCAGCCAGGTCCTGTGCAACGCGGGTGTTGACCTGGCTGGTAACCGTTGCACGTTGAAGATACAGCCCTGATGGGCACATTCTTCTGAGAGTCACTACTGTATGTGTGCGAGCGAGAGATAGCACATCGGTGGTGAAATACGTACATAGCCTTTTGAACATGCACGAATCCACGACCCTCAACGTGTGTTTACATAAAAACGTGCATACGCCTCCCTTGTTTCGCTCATCCCCAAAAAAGAGAAATAATCGAACGGGGGACGGGGGTGGCAGGTACGGAATTGTTGATGGCCCCCACAAGTGACAACATACACGTGTAGCCGTCTGGTGGTCGAGGCGCATCGGACTGGGGTGACGCACTGAACGAGATCGCATTCGAGTCTCGATCGAGTCTGTGATTTCATAGCGGCCACGCAGTTGTTTCTTTATGGAAGCCAACAGAAAGCAAGCAATTGATTGATTGAACTAACATTCGGTAATCGGCTGGCTGAAATTACAATCATCCGAGCGCCGGTGGCCCCACCCAAAGGCCGACCCAAGCGACCTTCACCAAGCACCCGACATGACGAGATACCGGCGATTTATCCCTCTGTACGACGCAGCAGCTTTGATTTCCAAAGTCAAAGCCATCATCCAAAATTTCGAGCGGCCAACAACAAAGTTCCTGGTTGCGTCACATCTATCTAGGATAAAATGATTTGGCTAA
Organism: Ceratobasidium papillatum; assembly: GCA_037042815.1. Taxonomy (NCBI): domain Eukaryota; kingdom Fungi; phylum Basidiomycota; class Agaricomycetes; order Cantharellales; family Ceratobasidiaceae; genus Ceratobasidium; species Ceratobasidium papillatum. The sequence continues at coordinate 20,474 of JAYRCO010000187.1, read as the reverse complement.
GCGAGCGGAGCATCGAGGCACCCGTAGGCCGAAGTACGTTATATGGCGTTAAGCATAGCAAGGTCCAGTTGGCGTGGGACAACACCCGAGCATCATCGTTGAAATAGTGCCGAGTGTACAAGAAAAGCGTCGCTCCATAACGCAGCGACAGCAATCAGACGCCAAAAGCCACACAGTGCGGGTTGAGACCGCATGGTGATGTCATCTTCCAGTCAGGAACTACGTGTAATTAACTTTGGTGACGTAGCCCGGATGTATTCCAGGAGTATCGAGAGAGTACCGAGAGATCCACATAGAAAACTAGGCTTCCGAGGCCTGGACGCTGACGCGATAGCATCACCCGATGGAGGATTGCCCTAGATGTACACACGTTCCACCAGACGGAATAAATCGCGAGGGCTTGTCGTAGTTGCCGCCCCCAAGCATTCCCGTGAGACTACCGGCCGGGAGTTGAGCCAAGTGTGATGCGCTCGGAGACACGTCGGCGTCGGCGAGGATAGAGTATTCCAGCATTTGGCATCTCGCCTCCCGACCTCGGTTTCCTCGGAGCACGTGGATAAGCCGAATCCAGAAAAAGCCGGGACCTCGGTCCGAGCGATGATCGGGGCGATCTTTTCCAAAGAAAGGTTCATTCAGTGGCGGTGCAAGGGTCTTTCTGTTTGGCGAACAATCATCATGCGTGTGTCCTGTGTGGGCCAGTCGGTGCGCAAAAGGGCTCGTTGCCAGTGGGCGCAACGTTGCAGCCACTTATTGCGGCGATGTTGGGATGTGTGCTCACCCTGTACTAGCCCGACGCGTGTTCAAGAACACGTCCACGCTCATATGTCCTCCCGCGTGCATTCCAATCGATCCCACCCACCCAACAATCAATGCCACCGTCAACAGCCAGCGCATATATCCCTGGTTGTCTGAAGCGAACACACAAGTGCCAATCAGAGTGATCCGAAATTTGGTGTGAAAAAGAATGGCATACGAGATTGCGCCGATCTCCATCGTGCACATGGGAAGAATGTCTGATTGACGTCCTTCCGCGTTCATCCCGAATATCACTCGAAATCCCCCACATGCAGCTGCCAACGTTCGTTCCATAATGAAACCCTGCGGAATGAGGTCAAGAGCGCAGCGCGAGGGACAGTCCAGCGAGGGCTGCGGAAGGCCGGCGACCGGAGGGCAGTGCCGTCGCATAAGACGCATGTCAGCCGCCAGAGCAAGAACCATGCGTGCAGGCGTTCCCGGTCTCGGTTGGCCTGCAGTCGGTCCAGATGGAGATCTCGAGCGCTTGACCGAGCATCATGCCATAACCAGGAGTATCCAGGCCCATCACTAGGCGGCCGTAGGCGCAAGAGCCGGTTTAGTGATAGACGAGCAACGAAGCAAGCGCTCACTGTGCCCGATATGGTCACTGTAGTCCGAATGCCTCGCCTCCTGAGCCCGATCATGTATTGCGAAGCCGAGAATGTCCAGAGGAAGACCTGGTTGCAGCTTGTGGTCGAAGTGTGCGGCGCATTTCGTCCCAACGTGAGCTCCAGCGGCTTCACGGAAATAGGACATCGGGCCCATCGTGCATCGCGCTTCTGACCTCGCGATGGGGCTCGGCGCACCGTCGAGACTTGCCAATCCAAGCGGGCTGAGGCTCGACCGGTGTCCAAGCTCGAAAAGCCATCGGTCGATAAGTGGGCAAGATAGCACGTACACTCGCGCACGTGTCCGATTCGGCGTAAGCAGGGCGCAAAGTTGGCACATCAGCGTGAATCTAGGAGCGAACAAGATTTCAAGAGCCTTGGCTCCATACGGCGCGGTGCGGGACATCTCGGCTACTCACGCCAGCGGGAACTGAGGCAGATTACATGCGCGACCCCTCCGCCTGCGTGGGTGAGGTTGGGGCCTTGCATGCGCGTGTGCGTCTGCGGCCGAGGGTAGTCTTGAGCGAGCGAGTCCAGCGTATCCCTTTACCCCGGACAGGAGCTATCGTTCAGGAATGGAGGTACTGGAGCCCGGGTCAGTTTCCCCATAGGTTGAGTCGAGTTGTACGTACTTTGTCAATGACGTATATCAGAGCGCATATCTATGGGGTTACCGGTCGACAGCATTGGTTTTATCAGGCGTGGACGAATGTAGAGTCGGCGCCTGGAGAACATTATCCGCGTCAAATGACCGAACGGCTGAAACCGGCAGTGCTCATCCCTTCGAGAACGGAAAGCGCAAAACTTCAGACGACATGCATTTCAGACATGCCTCTGAGATAGGAACGCTTGCCGCATGTCGCATCATGACTCGCGGATCGCATGTTCCGTCGGACCTGTGTTCCAAAGAATGAATAATTTTCAGCGAGAACACGCGCCCAGGGAAAGACTGACCGAAGGAAACACTCACCGAACTTGTACCGCACGGAACCTCGGTCCCAAAAAAGTCATATCGACCGTATACAGTCAGATATAGCCAAGTGGTCCACGTACAGCCCCGAGTGCCGAGCGGGATTGACGCCGAGCGCCGAGCGAACGCCCGTCGTTGCCCCGTCGCGCCGCTCAGCTGAGACGGATGATGAGCGAGATCGCCCAGGATCACAGCGCTCTCACCTCGACCCGCCCGATAACCCCAAGTCCGAAGGCTCGTACGTGGGACTTACCGCCAGGAGCGAGACGCACCCGAACGTGCCCACTCCCGATGATCGAAGGCTTGCTGGTCGGTTCTTACAGACACACACAGTTACTGTCGTGATTGTTCGTTTTGGATTGTCATGAAACTACAGAACATAGCTTGCATGTAGCACAGAGAGATAAATGAAAGATATAGAGAGGGAGATAAAACAAGAGAAGAAACATTAGATGTACGAATATTATAAAAGAGCCAAAGGGCGGCGACGCCAGCAAATAGGGAATCGGGGCCGGCATGAAGGAAACGTGAGAGCGAGCGTGTACGGATGCGAGATGCAGCAAACCAAGATAACACAAACGATAGATCCATAATAAAAACACAATGCCCACGCAGATATGAAACAAAGGCGGCCCAATAAAAAATACAATGTTGCGAGTCGGTCGAGATGCAGAGGCGGCGCGCGGGAAGGTGGTCCGGCACATTCGCCGCGCCGCAGTCAAAGCGCGGAGGTAGAACGAATGCTAATAAACAATCTACCACACGCTAGGTGCGGCGTACGCAAACGGCTGACTTCGCTCGACGGGCGCGACGTCCTTTGTGGGCACCTTGACCGGGTCGGCGGACGGCGGTGTTTGGCACGTCGAGGACGCGGGCGAGGTAGAGTTCGAGTGGGAGGGGGAGGGGGGCGTGGACACCGGGGAGGGGTAAGGGTTGCCGCTCGCATAGTCGGCCGACGACTGCTTCCTGGGCTCGACCGGTTGCCTCGGGATGGGCACCGCGACGGGGGCAGGCGCGGCCGAGGCGGAGCCGTACTCCTTTCGGACCATGGCCTCGAAGTCGCGGAGGTCCTCGGGCTTGACGTTGAGCACCCACTCGAGGTACCCGCACATCTCGCGCTCCATCTGGTTGATCTCGCGCAGGGTAAACATGCCCTGGCCGACGACGCACCACGACTTGTTGGAGTAGGTGTCGTCGCAGATGACCTTGGAGGCGATCATAAACGCGGAGATGTATAGGCGGTGCCCTGACGAGCCACGGGCGGCGGGGAATCGGTTCTTCAGGCGCGAGAGGAGGTACAGGGCGCAGAAGGTGACCGAGGCGTGCAGGCGGGTGCGGTGGAGCGCATAGGCCACAAAGTGGGCGAGGCTCGGGGTGACCGCAGACTGGGACGTCGCGGGGGGAACGTCGGGGCAGGAGAACAAGTGGGTGATGAATCTGGCGCACATCTTCGCTGTGTCCTCGTGACCGTAATACTGATCAGCAGGCGCAGACTGTCGAAAAGTTAGCTTGAGCTCGAATGATGTCGTGATGTGCTACTCACCGAGTACTTTGCCTGGGAGGCGGGTGCAGAGGCCTTGGCGGCTCTGCGGGGAGAAGCGCGAGATTGGTAGTGTGCGGTAGTAGATGCCATTAGTGCTATTCGATGCGGAGAGCTCAAGGGGGAGCGCGGCTGGTAGTGCTGGCGGTGTCGGTAAGCAGTGGTGGGCAGCCGTTCTTATATCTCGTCCGTCCATGAGGCGAGATGACAGTTAACCGGACCGGGCCCATGGTCCGCGGCCCTGAAACCCTGCTCCAGGCGGCACTCACACAAAAGCACCCGCTTCTAGAAACCAATCAGCTTTTCAACTCCTATGCGGCTTCCGGATTTGGCATGCCGTCCTCGCCATCTACACGCTATGCCTCGCCTTGACGCTTCCTCTCAACACGGCGCGCACGCTGGGCATGGGGCTGTGGTCACGCATACACCCGCCCAAGAGCCGTCGCCGCGGCCTCGCCGAGTGCATGCACCGATGTCTTTGCGGCCTCCACCGCGATTGTTATTCAGAGCCCCAACCAGGATGACTAGGCGTCACCGCATGCAGTCTTACTACGCACATCGGTCGCCGTTACTCATCCTAATCATTTAACATCGACGCCGCCGCATCATCCTGAAGACCCTCTTGGCCCTTAGCATCGCACGCAGTATTTCGGATAATGCAATAAGCACGGCTCTACTAACTATAGCGACGGACAATTTGACTCGTTTTGCTATGCCTACAGACGCGAGTCACGTGGTGGACTCAACACCGCCGACCCGCAGCGCGCCTGCGCATTGCGCTGAATTACATGTTCTGAATTTCCTTGTGCATTGCGGTTAGAATTCTGGTCTTGTCGTCGGCTAATCGGTACGCCACTCTCCTGAATGCAGCACTTGCCTTATGCACAAAGGCAGATCGCACTCCTTAAACAGGCGCCGAGTCGATTAGGTCGGGCCACAAAAAAGGAACATCTTGGACCATCTCGAATATACCTATTCGCTCTGCGCCGCCTCCATTATCCACGAGTTTTCCCATCTTCCGCATGACCGTTGTCCATACGACAGCATGATGATACACACGGCCCGCCTTCCCCGCATCCCGAGCTCCTCCGACCGAGATTTCAATTAGTTACGTTCCTCTCTCGGTAAATCGCCAAGCGCTTAGCCGATGAGCCCTGATCCGGGCGATCGCTGCCGCGGGTATGACGGATGTGGGACTATGGGGGCTGAGCGTGCTGCTGCTGACCTTGCGATGTCCACCTCGGTGACGGGGCTGGGCTGGCCGCCCCCATCGGCATACGTCGCACGACGCCCTCATCGGATGTGCATACACCTTGGTTATCGCTGCGCTTGATAAATTGCTATATCCGGTTATACAACCGTGCGACTGTTGTTCGACGCTCTGCTCGAGCATAGTTCGCACGGTCCAATCTCTCCATTCCATCGCTTCTGTCGCTCAGTAAGCCCGATATACACTGGAAGATTCTACTTTGATAACTACTCGGGCTTATTACACCCTTCGCGAGCTCAGGTCGGTGACTGAGCTGAGCACGAAGCATGCGATTCGTTGTCCTCCTCAGTCACCAGGGCACTCTGCCACCGTCCCTGCACCACACGACAAAGCGGCCCGGCCATCGCGATACGCGGATAACTACTCTCGACGTGTCGTGTGCTCGAAATCCGTGTCGTGTCAATGATAATATTTTTTGAAACCATCTGCCGAGTGGATCTATAATTGCTGTACGCAGTCTCGGACACGGCGCCGACTCGGATTTTGCTCCCCACTGAGCGCTACTCGAAACATGACGTGTTTCCCCACATTCTGCCGCCCAGACGTGATGCGGCTGCCGCGATCTGCCCAGACGCTCGAACAGCGCAGTCACCTCGCTTGTCGCGCAGGTCCCGCTCAGGGACCTACCCTTAGTGAATGAAGACCGATTATTGTCGTAGCTTCAGGCTGAGGCGGCGTGCATACACTCTGCATCCACGCCGGCAATTCACAGGTCAGAGCGGTGCACCACACTTTCCATCACCATCACGTGTTTGCCAAGGTGTCAGAGTTTCTACGCGATGGGCGTACACATGCAGCACCGACGCGATCCAACAGAACAAACGCGCTTGTTCTCGATCTGCATCACAGTAGCCGATGAGCGACACGTTGTGCCAGTGCTCTTCGCATTCCTTCCAAAAGCGTCCTGTGTACACGGAGCTCAAGTCGCGGCCGCGACCTTGTCTTTGTCTCGCACTGCGGCCGTGTATTCAACAGGTTCTGGAAGTCCAAACGGGGTGATATAGATAGCGGTGCCACAGCTCTAACACGAGTATGGAAATTAAAACACCAGACGTCATTCTGTTCGCTGAAGCGGACATCAAACTCTTGAGTGTCGACCGTCGCCGTCTATCTCGCTCACCCCGGATCGAGCAGAAAAATTAGATGGCACGAGTACGCCCCCAACGTGTTTAGAAACGCACACAGCCTAGGTTGCCAGTTTGACAACCCAACATACATGCGGCTCCCTACACGCGAGGACTGATGGACAGGGGTCACCACGTGATACAAAAGCGTACCCCTGGAATTATAGCAATGCGTCTGTCGTCTCACTTGAGATCCACTCAAGGCGACCGCAAGTGGAGTCACCCACTCGGCAGCAGGAAACAACATAATTAGGATTAGGAACAAAACACTACGCCTACATACGAGATCCGAATGAAACGGAGGCCGAAGGAATGAGATGTCCGCTGCCGGCGGGAGCGGGATGCTCGCGCTTAGTGAATGCATCCAGGGTTGATAACAACGGCGCGGGGGAGGTATACGAAAAGGTCCGTCCGTATGCATGACTGGGCGGGTAGATTCCGTCGGATCCCGGTCCCGAAGGTAGCTCCCGTTTGAGGATTTAAGGATACAATCGTCTAGACCGACAAGCTCCAGTATGTTCCTGTCAGCGGCCGAAACTCAAACTGTGCAGAGAAACTAGGTTGCGCCGCTTACTAGGAAGAATAGACAGTACCCGGAAGCTGTATTGTTCGTGTCGAGGTGGCTATTCCGAGGCTACACTTGGTCTTTTAACGAAGATAGGCGAGTTTTATCTGTTCAGCGCTTAGATCAAAAGAGTTGAGAATGCTGGAATAAGACGGTTCCTGTCAAGGTACATGCCAAGATGCACAAAACGTAGACTGTCGGCAAGAGGTAAGCGAAAATCTGTCGATGATTTTGTTCCGAAATGACCTATCCTGCCATTCTGATCTATGCTAGGCGAATTGGGCAGAAAGTTCCTCGCTCCACTCGGCCAGCCGACAAGTGGCCATGATTCTTCGTTCCAGGAGTCAACACGAGACGCGAACGCACGGTAGACTGGAGATGTACATTCCGTGCCACAAAGAGCGCTCGATTTACTATTATACTTATAGCGCCGCCATTCGAATTATGAGCGCTAGTTGGTGAAGAGCAGATGGGCGAGGTCGAATTTTGGCCACCAAATAAGCGCCAAGCGCCACCCCCACGTCAAGAAGCTAATCTTGATCAGCGCCCGATTCCAGATCTGGAGAATCACATAATTATCATCAGCCCAATTGGCCCAAGGCAAACTTCAAGAAGCACCCGGCGGATGGCAATGTGCCAAGACGCTCGTTGGTCAGTGGATTCAACGGGGCCGGTGGCCCGCTGTCGATTCGGAGAAATATGAAAGGTTGTTCCGCGTGGTCTGCGCTGGTCGTTCACGTTCAACTCCCATGACAGAACAATCGCCCGAGGAACGCTAGCAGGAGCCCGGAGCTCTACACGAAATGGGGCTTTCTCAATAGATTGCGGGTAAGCACCCCGATCTCCGATAACCTATGCGTGGCAGCCTTATCTGGTCAAGGAAAATTGTGTAGCCTTCTTTGAAAGCTGCAGATTACTTCGGAGGAGATCGCTCTTCGACTGTTCTACGGCCGGTGTGCAGATGGGCTGGTGCCTGTAGAAATTTACGTTCACATCTAGCCAATCGACGCGCTCCAAATTACACGTTGAGCTCAGTTGTAGCAGTATCAGGTATTCGAACAGCCGTCGACCCTAAATCAGCGGGCTCTCGCTCCACAAAGATACGTGATTCGAGACTTTATGTCTTTCGCCATGCGAGTTTGGGGGCAAGGTTTCTTTTCATACCACATTCCATATCGGCGAACGACGGTCGATAGGGCGGGCTTCCCGGAATAAGGTGCAAGTCTCCGCTGCGCTACCTCTTGCCGCGATGGAGCCGAAAGCAGCCGGCCGCTGTAAATACGTTCCTCAGGGGTTCGTTCCCCAACGCATGTAGCCCGCCTGGCGATGACAGGGTTCAGGGGCGAGTTGAAATCACCTGCTCTTCGTGCCGTCAGGTGGTGCGCTTGGGTTCAATGGGATGTCTCTCCAAATTGGGCATTGTCCGTGCTTCCCTTGTCGTATGGCTCTGGTCCTGCCAGATAAATGTGATTGGAATATACGCGGTACTAGCGGTGTACGCGACTACAAGTTGCCGTACCATCAACGAAGTACATATCGATGCCGAGCTCTTATATGCGCTGGATGGACAAACATCGGACCATCGGGACGCTGAGAAACCATCGAAAAGCATGATGCTCGCCGATAAACCAAAAGGATGCGAGGGTTAGGGTTTAAATTCCCAGATGTCCAAGTGGGCCTGGCGGACTTGAATTTGAGCTCACACGAACATCCGACGCTCGATGAGGATGTGCGGACTGGAGAAAACTTTTTTGTGTCTCCATTGTAAATCGTTTACAGAAGCCTTGGCCGATCGTGTTTCCACGTGCGTTTTGATGCCGATAAGCGCGCGCCTGGAAAATCCTCTGAAAAATCACGAGCCATCGTCCCATAGAGCGATGCTCGTACGCCTGAAAACATCGTTCCAGGAGCTTAGAGGCTTGTTGAAAGACACAACATTCCGACTTGATGCTGCCTGAGTATGACCAACGTGAAAGCTCATCTCGCTAAAGAACACCCCCATGCTTTGCTGGTTGCTTCTTGATTGTTTTCTGCTTTCGCCTGCCCTAGAACGGAAGTTGTGCCCATTCGTCTCTTTTGCCAGCACTGATGGGTTGAGTACCCGTGCATCGAACCGATGACATTAATGCCTCAATATAAATCAGATGAACCATACACGAATGGCGAACTGAGATATGTTTTCATATCATCGTATACAAACCATCGAGGGTTGGTGAGTTAAATATTCCAGATACATCGATGAATGCACCCTGTGGAACCCCTAAACTCTCACCCGCAATATCTGCGCGCACCTGGGAACGGCTGACAAATCCCGGCAACTCACTTCTTCATCAGGTAAGTGGCGACGGGTGCGGCGCAACACTTTCCCTCGGTCTCGGTCGGTCTCTTCCAACAGAAAAAAGCTTCTCGGGCGAACCTTGCAGTTTGTTTCTACCATCACTGCTTCGACTTAGATATTGCTCCGGTCATTATGTTGGTAACCCTAAGGCTCGCAAGGATGGTCTGTACTTCTGCGCTGGCAACCTACAAATGGCCTACCAAATTTCTATTCAACCGTTGGCGCAACTTCTCTTGGATTGCACTCAACACCTCTTTTCTCCGATATTACCCTACAAGATGAAATACAATTGAAATAACTGCCTATTCTTGTCGTTCGCTAACTGCTGACAAAGCATATGTCTTTGTCTTGCACGATTGAAATTGATATGAAAACCTCTGACTTGATCTGCGACTGTGTGCTCGCTCTGTTCCATCCACCATCTCAACATGTCTGCCTATGGTACTATCTCTCTTCCTGCAAGCCGCCCCACCCGGCCCCTGGAAACTATTTTAAATCCGTTTGAGAAGAAACCAGGCTATAGTGTCTTAGTCTTGCATGTAACCCGCCAATCAGCGCCGGCGGGCCTCATCGGTCTGCTCCACGAAGAGTTTGAACAGGAGCTCGAGGCTGGCCAAACATATCCACAAGAAGGGCCGATGGACCGGGCTACTTTCGAAAACTACTTTTTCGCCGCTGATGTATTTGTTGGTATGGCCGTGGCAGACGAAGAGGCTGCTGCGCTAGCACATAAAAGTATCGAAGAGGTGCGTGCCGGGCGGAGCTGGGACGAATCAGTAGTGGGGTGAGTCCATTTGAATTTTGTAATAGGCTCGTGCATCATTGAAACTGATGCCTATCGCTCCTCTTTGTATAAGATCTTACTATGTGAGCCGCCGGATATGGGTGCAAGCCTACGTCAATCACTGAATTTGACACAACCCCTAGGTCAAGCCTAATTATCCAGGCCGTTCCTCCCATGTAAGAGATCGCCGTACTCTCCACAACTCTATATACATTATTAGAGTTCTGACCTGACGATGTAGATCTGTAATGCTGGCTTTGTTGTTCGTCCCCGCTTCCGCCGACTTGGAGTGGGCAAAATCTTAGGACAGTCTTACGTGAAAAATGCACCGCTTTTGGGGTACAAAGCAAGCGTATTTAACCTCGTTGTAAGTTATCAGTTCAATCTACGCACACATTCAGTCTTGATGATTACGCCCACAATCCATTTGTAGTATGCAAACAATGTAGGGTCTCTGGCGATATGGGATAGGCTGGGCTTTACACGCGTTGGTCTCATCCCAAAGGCTGGCCGACTGAGGACTACAGAGGGCGAAGCTTACTTTGATGCGGTCGTAGTATACAAAAGTTTCGAGGACTGAAATATGAAAGTTCTTGTTGTCTTAGGCATGTTGGATTATCATTGCGAAACCCAAACACTTAGGTTGCACGAGCGCATACAGTATTCGGGAAATAATCCTTATCACAACCCAACCTATCAGTCGAAGTAGCGGTCGCTCTTGAAGTACTCTCTGCGAAATGCCAACGTTGTCAGCATCTACCATGGTGTGAAAGTTCTAGATAAACCTACGCGACGCGGGGACGTGCTTTCACAGCTTCCACTAGTTCCTTAAGGCGTGGATTATTGTCAAGCCCAGACCACCCATCGTCGTGAGCAATTTGGAAGATCACCTATCAATTAGAAGGGTCATGTTAGAAGTCATGATTATAGCATACCAGAGGTAGTTGCTGGACGTACAAAATCGGCGTATGTAATCTCTTTTCCCAGCACAAACGGCCCGCCAGCCGATAGGGGATTTGTACTTAGGTGAGTATTTAAAGCGGATGTGTACTCTGAATCATGTTTGTGAGCCATCAGATGTCAAACAGGCTAGGTGGGAGCCGCACTTGGAATGGTGAATGACTTGTGATATTCAATATCTTGCTGGTCCCCCTTAGGCCCAAGACCATCGTTACTCGCACGGAACGCCGAATCGACGACTGGATAGAGAATAATTAGGCCAAGCTATTCAAGAGGATTTAATAGGGGAGAAATATCTCACATTTAGACCGCCAGTCCGAGGCAATATCCGTCATTGCATCAACGTAGTAGCGTTCCAAGTCTGTTTTACCATCATATCTGCCCAACTGGCGGGCCCAGAGACGGAGCAGAGAGTAGCTTTGTGAGTATTTGGCGCCGTTAATCCCGACAACTGGCACAGATTTGAGTGGGCTAATCGATGTTAGCTGTTTGAGAGCCAAGCAAAATATAGAATACATACTTTAGCTTGGCGATTTCGCCTGATTTGACTTTTGCGTTATAGTCATCAAATGACCAGCGATAGTCCTTGAACGCGATTCCAGCATCCTATATGGTAAGAATAATTTATACTGATTCTATCCTTTCAGTTAAACACAAGACACACCTCTAGGAACAGGCGAACGACTTCTCCGCGACCTCGAGATTGAAAATCAAAACTGGAGCCAGTCAGTTTTAGAGTCAAAACTATTGAGGGCAAGCTTGGCTTGACATACTAGTATACAGTAGGAACTCCACCGATAGCCCTAGAATTATGAAGAAATTGCCTTAGTACGAACTTCAACCCGAGAAAGCAAAGTCATTACTTGTTATCACCCGAAGGGGTGCCAATATCGGTAACGCGGGACATGGTGCTGGAGGACAATCGCGGTACGGTGTTTGAATTAAAGGATCAGATCGTTGTCGGTGCTGGTGAGATTCACAGTCTCTCGTTGCTGCCTTTTATAGCCCCTGCAATGAGAATGTAGGTAAGCGGATTACAGAAATGCGCTCGGCGGATTATAGCTGAGCCGTAACGGCTTCAACCAGGTACGTCAAGCGGAGTTCTCTAGCCATGAAGGGCTTCTATTCTGTCAAGTAGGATGAAGCGTCTATTGAAAGGGATGTGCGATGACGAAGGTAAGGTGGTGTGACAATGCACGTGACCGCGAATGGGCGCAAGGCGCCACCAAAACTTTGCCACCCGACCACAACCACGCCATCTCTTCCGCTGACTATCATGCCAGAAGCCATGGAAAACACTAAGCGGCGCGCAGAAGAAAGCACAGAAGAAGAAGAAGAAACAGATGCTCCTGGTGGTCAAAAACGTGTCCGATGGACCACTGAGACACCATCCAGCCCAAACTCGAATCAGCACAGTTTATCAGAGGCCGCTAATTTAAAGGTAGGTTGATTCAGCCGCTTAGTAGTTTGATACATGCTCAGCAACAATGTATGCGCGAAAATGCTAGGTTTTCGTAGCAGTGACAGGTTTGAAGTAAGTGCAGATTAGTTTGCAAAGTACCCTTCATCCAACAAACCCAATTTCTACAAGGGGTCGAGTAGGTGCGGCCTATTACAGTCCAGCTGCAGCAACGCTTTATTTTCTCGAGGACACCACTGATGGAGTGCATTTCGACTTGATAAAAATGTGTGAGTCTGTAATACCATGCTCGTGGCGGGGTGGCTAAGACTCGTCAGTCTTGGAGCAAACGAAACCTGATACGTGTCTTGTTAGCTCGCGAGCCGACGAGCCACTAATAACGTTCTGTCAAGAATATAGTTCGTAGATGGCTTCTACCTTTGGTCTGGCACTTGATGCTAACCTATCCAACCTAGTGGAGCTCGCGGGCGGTCAGTGCACCATACGACCACAACGGGAATTTGTTGCGTACAAGGGACAAGATAAACTCCAGCAACTACGCATAATCTGTGAAATGCCCTGCAGTGCGGTTCGAAACTTGGACGATTCATCTCCGTCTACCGCTGTGCTCCGAAATGTGAACGATTTCATTGATTCTCGAAGCAATAGTGTTGTTAGCGACCCCACGACCCAACGGACTCTTGCAGCCATCCGGCGACTCAATTTCAGCAATGAACATGCACCTCTTTGCGTAAGTCAATCTCCTTGGCTTCCGCCAAACTCGGCTCAATACGTCAATAGATGGCTGCCACAGCCGCGTTGCTTGATCAGTTATTACGAATACATGTTGCTTTGGAGTTGGACGAGTCCCAAAACCATATGGGTGCGTTGAACATTAACAATATAGAGGTTATGGCCTTGTGAGTGGTATTTGGCTATACATGTATTATTTATCTGATTAGCTCGCATCACAGGGACGAAGTTATGCAAATAAATGCCGATGCCCTATCGTACGTTAACCCTTGGCCTTCCGTCTCCTGTAATTCAACCACTTTTCTTGACAGATCACTGCAGATTTTTGACGACGAAAACCACGCCTCAGTTCACTCGGATAGAACGAAAGAAGGACATTCGCTATTCCGTATGTTTATTCTTCGGGCTGGCTTATATCATTCAAGTTTAACATTGATGGCTTTAGAGATCATTAACCACACCTCGACGCACCTCGGGCGAGGTCTGCTCCGCCGGTGGTGTCTTCGCCCATCTCTATCAATACCCGTGATCCAAGCTCGGCACGTCGCTCTCGAATGTTTCAACCTTCCTGACAATATCGCTGTATCCAATGCGCTTAGCTCCAACCTCCGCGCGCTCTGTCAAGTACCAAAGGCTATGGCATTGCTGAGGACAGGGCGCGGGAGGCTACCCGAGTGGCGAGCGATTGCAAAGGTGAGATTTGGGCGGAAGTGTTGTCATCAATTTGGTTGATTTTGGAGGATATCTCAATAGTTCTCATACCACCTGATAGTACTCAAAGACAAAGTCTGCGAGCTGATTGGCCGTGAAGATGTTGATGTGCTAGATCAAGTGAGCAAACTATGCTATCTGCTCGAAGCAGTTGCAGCTAATAGCATGACGGTCATCTAGTTTTTGACAGCGATCGAAAATGTCAGCTCGGAAGACACTGGCCTTCTGATCAACGCAACTGTGCGTTATAATGAATTTTCTCACGTATCTGCTCAAAAAATTGCGATTAGATCGACTGGGAGGAGTCTCACAACACAAAAAATATTTGTGTCAATCCCGGTATCGACGAAGATTTGGACAAGAAGAAACAAACATACAATGGACTAGATGATTTACTGGTACGCCCTTCAAAGCTCATTTCGGTCAAAAGACTAGGGGATAGATTGGATGTTTGAGTTCAGGTTCGAGTTGCTCGGGAGACCAGCCAATCAATTCCCGAAGAGTTTGCAACCGAGCTTCAAGTGTTATATTTCCCCCAAATTGGTACGCATATACTCGCTTCATTTGATTGAATCTAATTCTCTCTGTAGGGTTTGTAATCCGTATACCAAGACGACCTGAATGGACAACCCAGGGAGATTTTGAGCAGGTATCGGGTTGGGTACATCAGGTAAACCATTCCGTTTAGCACATGATTCTTAAAGTGTACTATGCGACTTGCCGAGCCAGTGGAAGACCGAGTAAGCAAATTAGTCCCACTGCTGTTTGAAGACGATAGCTAACTGGGCCTTCTAGCGAAAACGTTTTCTACAAGTCGCCGAAAATGCGAGGTAGCCTGTATTGAATATTTTGATCCTACATACGCTAAATAAACAAATACCAGATCTAGATATCCATATTGGAGACATACATTCGTACATAGTTGGTGAGTTTATGCCCTAGGTCTAGATATAACTATAAATATCTAACCTGGGTTGTAGACCGGTAAGGACTACGCGTTCCGACATATGCACTGGGCCATACGTTTGTTCTCCGTAGGGAAATTGAAATTATGGAAAACACACTAGCCCGTGTTCTTCAGTATGACAAGGCAATCATTGCGGTGTGCGAAACAGCAGCTGAGGTAGACTGGTGAGCCACCCAACCGCCAAACTATCCTAGTCTAGCTTACCTATGTTATAGCCTGCTGTCGCTGGCGTTTTCATCTCGTATGAACGATTGGGTTAAACCGGAGATGACAGAAGAGAACATCCTTGAGATTCAGGGAGGACAGTAAGCTCTGCTTCAATTGTAGCTAAGCATACAGCTGACCTTGTTCTTCAAGCCACCCTTTGCAAGCCCTACAGGTTCCTACATTCGTTCCTAATGATGTTTGCCTTAGTGGCGGCCGAGGAGTTGGAGTAGAGATTGGTCCTGACGAGTCGAAGAGCGTGATGGTAGTGACTGGCGCAAATGCATGTAAGTTCAAGTCCCTTGGGGAATCGCTCTGCTTCGAAGCTTAGACTGTGGTTCCAGGTGGCAAGGTATATTATCGATATGTTGAGCTTGCTTGAAGACATTACTCATTCGTACTCAAATAGAGCGTGTACCTCAAACAAAATGCATTGATTCCCTTCATGGCTCAGGTCAGTGAAATCGTAACAGGGCGTCGTCATCTATCTTAATTGTATGCGGACAGATCGGCTGGTGAGCTATTATACACCCGCCGTGTTGCCGTATTATAACGGCGATCAAGTTTTGTGCCTGCAAAATCGGCCCGCTTAGGGATAATAGACAAAAGTAAGTCGTTGGCAAACAAATGAACCTAGGCTAATTCTGCTTTTCTCTTTAGTTTTCACAAGGGTACAAACACAAGAAGGAATTTCAAAGGTGCGATTCTAATTGTACGCCTTGATTGTTGCCGGTAACCTGACGTGAACCTGAAAGCTTCAATCCTCGTTCATGATCGACCTGTCTCAAGTATCTCTAGCCCTACGAAACTCGACTGCCCGAAGTCTCGTTGTCATGGACGAGGTATGTTTCACTGCCGTTTCAACTACGGCTGCCGAATTGACAACTGCCATAAGTTTGGCAAAGGCTCGCTATCAACTGGTGAGCCCCTAAAATAGGACAAATCTAAACTGACCTCCGTTTCAGATGGGGCGGGATTGTTTGCTGGGGTAATATTTCATCTGCTCGGGCGCGGAGCCGAATGCCCTAAAGTTCTTGCGTCTACCCATTTCCATGAGCTCTTCACAAGAGGATTAATATCTCCCAGTCTCCCCATATCGTACGCATACATGAACATTCTACTTACCCAAGGCGGAGATAAGCAAGATATGGGTAACGATACTCA
The DNA here is from genome assembly GCA_037042815.1 of Ceratobasidium papillatum. Classification (NCBI taxonomy): domain Eukaryota; kingdom Fungi; phylum Basidiomycota; class Agaricomycetes; order Cantharellales; family Ceratobasidiaceae; genus Ceratobasidium; species Ceratobasidium papillatum. The sequence goes on along the minus strand of JAYRCO010000187.1, from coordinate 4,322 downwards.
GACTGAGATCACCTATTTGTACAAGTGAGCAAATTTCAACGAAAGGGTTTGAAGAACCGGGCTTACCTAAATGGCTGCTAGAGTCACTCCTGGGCTATGCTTAGAATCTTATGCGGCGGAGTGTGCGCGATCATATGGGCTGGTGGGTTACTTACTCGTGATTCATGAGTAATACTCAGTACTTGACTTCAGAAACCCAATATTGTAGAGCGTGCACGCTTCATAAGGTAGGGCAGTGCTAGAGGTCTGTGGCTTTCTTTGGCATTAACCCTAAGGCTATGCGCAGCGACGTCTTGAAACAAGACGAGATTGGCTTGTTGCTAGATGAAGAAATGTCAGAGGAGGAAGCGATGGATCTCAAAGAGGGTGCAGAGATATGCCAGAGATTCGTGAGGTGGAGAATGTCGCTATCGGATGATGCCAGCGTCAAAGATAGATTAAGAAGTGTACTTGGGGAGTAACGTAGTAGAGCAAGCCACTAGCTGGGCCAATAACAAGTGAATGGTCAGACTTTTGATCAGGACTCTTAGGAATGTGAGCAAAAACGTCGGCAGTAGGGTTCGAACCTACGCTCCCGAAGGGAATTTGATAACTCACTGAGGCAGTGTTCAAGTCAAACGCAGTAACCACTTTGCTATACCGACTTACCAAAGCGGTCGGTGTCAAAGTCTCCAACGCCAAGCAGTATTGCAGTTCTGCTTGGCCACAACACACACTCAAATCTGGTTTCTCGCCCCTAGTCATACGGCAACCGAGCTATACAGAAAGTTTTCATATTCATAGCGGTACAGTCCGAACTCGGGCATACAAAATGCATATAATTACGAAAGCAAATTTCAAATGACAGTAAGATTACTTCCTCTAGGCTTCAACCGCTTCAGCCCCATTCTCCCCAATATGCTTGTACCACTCTGGTACAGGGTTCGCCTTGGGAACCATTCGCTTCCTCATCTCTTTAATCTCAATTGCTTCCCTCTCGTCTGCCAACCTCTTCTCCTCGACACGCACCCGTTCAGCCTCGGCCTCCTTGACCCTCATCGCCGCATCGAATACTGCACGCTCTGCCGCCCGTCGAGCCGTCTCGCTCCCGATCTCGTATTTGGATCCACGGAAGGCTTCAAGTTCGGCTTGAGCAGCGAGGAAAACATCTTGCGCACGTTCGCGTCGTGCAAAGTTGGCGGCCTCGGCGGCAGCGTGTGCGGCGGCAAAGTCTGGCATAGGGAGCGCGATTGGTATGGCGTTTGGAAGTGGGGCCTCGACTGCAGGCTTCAATCGTAGCTCGGAACGGAACGTGAATTCGACCGGTACAGTAGGCTTTAATTTGTTTGCAGCAGAACGTGTATTAGCCTGAGCAGCAAGTCTTAGTTAATGTGTATGGTCAAAATACGACAAAGGCTTACACGAGATTCAGACAACGGCGGGCGCTCTGATCCAGTAGCTTCAGCTTCGGGTTCGGGTTCTACGCTCTCCGGTACGTTTCGTTTCAAAGGTGCAGCGTAAGATGGCCCAGCAGTATTCCTCGTGAGTGTGCGTTTAGGTTTCGCCTTTGGCTTTGGCTTGGCCTTAGGACGACTGGCCTTGAGCTGAAAGCTAGGCTTCGCAAACGGTTTTATGCTCGGTTTTGGTTGGGCTTGGCTAGATTCAGCTCGAGGGGTCGGTCCAGCTTCGAGATCTGCGCTGAATCGTACGCGTTTACTAGGGGAATCTAGAAGTGGCTGTTCCTGCTCAACCTCTGGGGAAGCACGTCGTTTGTTGGGCCGCGGAGGGGAGGTGTCGGAGATGGAAGATAGATCACTTGAAGAATCAGCCTGGGGTACAATAGGCTGGAAAGGAGGTCGTTTATGTTCGAAAGGACCCGCCCTGATCGGTTCGGGGCTGGGCTCTTTAGCTGGTTCCTCCCTGTTGCCAAATTGTGAATACATAGGCTATAACGCATATAGAATCATATTCAACTCACATCACTTGATCCTTGGGCTCATCCACAACATCATCAACCGGAGCAGCCACCTCTTCCTGCACTAGCTCAGCTGGCGCCTGCTGCCTGGAGCCAGTCGAGGCACGTTTCGGGAGAGTCCTTGTTGGACGAGCACCGGCCGCAGATTTACCCTTCGCCGGGCCCTGTGAAGCCGCAACTCGAGTGGGTCCAGACGTCGATGGTGGTTTCTGAGTAGCCGGGCTAGGCTTGCGGGCTGTCGTGGTGGCGACTCTCGAGACAGGTCCTGTCTTTGAGGGTGGTTTCTGTGTTCCTGAAGCGCTCCGTTGGCCTGACAGGACGCGCGTACCAGTTTTCGATGCAGGTTTTTGGGATGTCGTTGCAGGAGCTCGTTGAGGGCCGCTTTTGCCAGCCACACCTAGTGCTTTACGCTGTACTGATGACTTGGTCGAGATAGTAGCGGGCAAAACTTCTGTTTTCTCCTGTTCGGGCTCATGAACCTGCTCGGGCTGAGGCTCGGGTTCGGGTTCGGCCTCGACTGGAGCTTCCACAGCCGGGGCTGGTTCCGGGCTCGGGGCAATGGCGGACTGAACAACCTCTTCCACAGGAAGTTCAGGAGTAGGGACTGAAACATCCTCAACCGGAGCCGGGGCTGGTGTCGGTTCTTCCATCTCTTCCTCCTTCTCCTCAACTAGTTCAGGCTCCTTTGGCTTAATACTTCGAGCACTAGAGGGTGCAGCCGATCGACCCGTGGACATCCGAGCCGTGGTAGTGCGCGCAGGTAGCGATGTTCGTGTAGCCCGTGGCTTTGTTCCAGTTGGTGGTAGAGAGGAATCTGGTGCAGTCGAGGATCTCGTTCGCGGAGTACGTGCGGACTTGGTATCTGAAGCAATATTTCGAGTCTTGGGCTCTAGTTTTGGCTCTGGTTGGGACGGAACTTCAACGGGGGCTGGCACAGGTGAGGGTGTACGTGAACCAAAATTAACGGGAACGGCAATATCTTCAACTGCCTCTGCCTCCGCTTCATCGATCGAAGCGACGGCCTCAACAGTTGCGTGGGCCTCTGGCTCTGGTAGAACCTCTTCTGGCCTCTGAATTTCCTCCTCCATGACTTGGTTCATCTTCGTTCGGCCCGCAACACTAGCTCCACCACGCGCACGAGATGCACGACCTACACGTGTGCGTTTATGAACCGGCTCCGTTTGTGGTTGTGCGACTTCCTCTTTGGGTTCATGAATAGGGATGGGTGTAGTATCTTGAGGAGATACAGGCTCAGGTTCGGGGCTGGTGGCAGGAATGGTAGCAAGCGATTGTCGAAGACGGGGGAAGATGGATGAGTCTCGTCTAAGAATCCGGAGTGCACTGGCAACGGCTTCAGCTTCTTCCTCTTTTGTCGGTTCTATTGGCGCAGGAGCATCTAGGTTTGGCGACTCAAAAGCAGGGACAGCAGGGGCAGGAGTAGCAGAAGAAACGGGAGGCGTCAAGCTCTTACTCCGACTCTTCCCAACCAGGCCTTCTGTCTGAAACTTGAATGGAGCAGAGGCAGGAGCAGATTCAGTACGAACGAGTACAGGTGCTTGGGTATTCGCAAGCTCGAGATAGTTGTTGGTAAACACAGGGGGTTGGCTAGTTCCCGCTGGGGGCGAGGCACGTTGTTCGACAGCTAGAGACGATCTCTCTGCCTCGACAGATGGCGCAACTTCGGACTGAGGCTCCTCGTTAACCTCGGCTGGTACGTTCTTCGACCTAGTCTTGGACTTGGATCGTCCAGTTGTTCGAGAGGTACGTTTGGCTGTAGTCGTCTGAGGTGCTTGTACATTGATCTCTGCAGGATCGGAGGCAGGGATGGGTGTGGAATCTGCGACTGGAGGACTGGAGAATGGATTCGAGGATGAATTTGATGGTGTGATTAAGAATGCTGGGGGTGCTTCAGTCGAAGATGGAGGACGCGCAGTACGAGCCTTGCGTGGGCTCGTACGTCGGGGTTTGATTTCACGTTCTGACTGAGGTTCTATTCGCGGAATGTATATGAGCAAGCGAGGATGAGATAGAATACGCAGCCCAACTCACCAGGTTCTGGAACCTCAGTCGCTATTTCCATAGGCTCCCCAGGGAACGAGGGGCCGCTATCAGTAATAGCATCAACCGGGACGCTCTTCTTCGAGGGTGACTTGGAACGTGCGCGAGCTATCATCCAGTATTAGCTCAAAGCTATCCAAATAATAAATTATACAACCCACTCACTCGACTTCTTCCGTTTCGGTTTCTCCTCTTCAGGCTCCTCAGACACAGAAGGGGGTATACTCGCCGACTGCATAAGCTTTGGACGAGAGTCGAATGGTTTGGCGACAACTGAAGTGTCGAACCCCATGGCACTATCATCAGCCAG